>JBCNJP010000255.1:0-57000 GCA_039602395.1 Deinandra increscens subsp. villosa | reverse complement strand
GTTACCCACCTACTTAGCCTCACTATCTCTTCCATATTCTTCATTTCTCTCTCGTCCATTTGAATTCAAGAGTTCCCTAAATCTTCATATCTAATCTTTTCTCATTCTAATACTCACCATTTCTTTTCATGATTGTACCTTAATCGCAAGAATGAGATTGTTCATGCGATTACATTTAGACGGAAAGAAAAAGATGAAACTTCGCCGGTTCGAAAAAAATGAGGGTTCGATGAAACGTCGGGATAAAGTGAACGAGGTTTCCGGCGAACAAGGTCAGGGTTTGATGAAACGTCGGCGCCGTCGTAAAGTGAACCAGGGTTCCGGCGAACAACAAGAGGGTTTGATGAAACGCCGGTCTCAAGGATCTCAAGGCATGTTTGCGGAGGGGTCGACTTCAAAACATAGATCTTCTAGTCCAACACATGATCGGGCGAAACGGCTCCCCGCCGGTTCGAAAAAACGTCGATGTCAAGAAGAAAAGCCCATATCCGCGGCGACCTCAAGTTCAAAACACCAGTCTTCTAGTCAAACACATTCTCCAGTGAAATGGTAATCTATTCCCATCACGCCCTCGATCACTATCCCAGTCGTATTTGTCCATCTTTTTTTGTTCTACTGAATAAGTTTTTCTTATCCTTTTTGCATTTTACAGTAGGAAAATTGGACAATCGACTGAAGATGTTAGATCATATCATCAAATTATTTTTCTCAAGAGTTTCATTCTAATCTTTTGAGATCCAAATATCTATCAAATAATTAATGTTTTTAATTTGTCGAGATTTTATATGAATGAAATTTTATAAAAAAGTTAGACAATAAGAGCTGTTTTTTTATTTTTTTTATATAACACATGTAAAGTTACATATGTTACAACTGTAGTGTTTGAAGTCTATAAGTATTTAGAATTTTTGTTGTATATTATATTTTATAAATAATCATGTTACATATGTAAATTGTTTGATCTTACATATGTAAACTATGTATTTATATATTTTTCAATCCAATACGAGTCTTTATTTTTTATGTTACATATATAACTTGTTTGATATCACATATGTAAAACGTTACATATGTTACAAGTTGTTACTATTGCTTTGTATAGCTCAGATAAACTTGTTTCTTGATTTGTCTATATAACATGTATAACGTTATATGTATTATAAGTTGTTACATGCCTACCTCAAATAAACTTATTTCATGATTATTATCTATATAACACATGTATTGTTACATATGTAACAATTTGTTAAATGCGTAACTCAATTATATTTATTTCTCGATTTTCGTCTGTATAACAAATATAATGTTACATATGTTACAAGATGTTACATGCGTAACTCAATTATATTTATTTCTCGATTTTCGTCTGTATAACAAATATAATGTTACATATGTTACAAGATGTTACATGCGTAGCTCAAATAAACTTGTTTCTTGATTTTGTATATACAACTCATGTAACTTTACATATATTACAAAGTGTTACGTTTGAGGCTCAAATAAACTTGCTTCTCAGTTTTTTCAATATAACATGTGTAACGTTACATATGAAACAAGTTGTTACATGCGTAACTCAAATAAACTTGTTTTCTGATTTTTGTCTATATAACACATGTAACATTACATATGCTACAAACTGTTACATTCGAGCCTCAAATAAACTTGTTTCTCTATTTTGCTATATAACATTTGTAACGTTACATATGTTAAGAGTTGTTACATATGTTACAAGTTGTTACATGTGTGACTCAAATTAACTTGTTTCTTGATTTTCCTATATATTACATGTGTAAAATGACATATGATACAAGCTTTTACATGCATAGCTCAAATAAACTTGTTTCTTGATTTTTGTCTATATACAAGTTGTTGCATGTGTGACTCAAGTAAACATGCTTCTTGATTTTTGTCTATATTACATGTGTAAAGTTATATAAGTTACAATTTGTTACATGCCTATCTCAAATAAACTTATTTCATGATTTTTATCTATACAACACATGTATTTTTACATATGTTATAATTTGTTACATGCGTAGCTCAAATATATTTATTTCTTGATTTTTGTCTGTATAACAAATACAATGTTACATATGTTACCGGATGTTACATGCGTAGTTCAAATAAACTTGTTTCTTGATTTTTGTATATATAACTCATGTAACGTTACATATGTTATAAACTGTTACATTCGAGGCTCAAATAAACTTGCTTCTTGATTTTTTTTCAATATAACAAGTGTAATGTTACATATGAAACAAGTTGTTACATATGTCACAAGTTTTTATATGCGTAACTCAAATAAACTTGTTTTCTGATTTTGACTATGTAACATGTGTAATGTTACATATGAAACAAGTTGTTACATATCTTACAAGTTGTTACATGCGTAACTCAAATAAACTTGTTTTCTGATTTCTGTCTATATAACACATGTAACGTTACATATATTACAAACTGTTACATTCGAGCCTCAAATAAACTTGCTTCTCTATTTTGCTATATAACATTTGTAACGTTACATATGTTAAGAGTTGTTACATGAATAGCTTAAATAAACTTGTTTCTTGATTTTTATCAATATAACATGTGTAACATTTTACATATATGAACTGATGAATTTATTTTTCTTCGTAGATGAATGGATTTTTGCATTAAAGATGAAAATGATTACCAAGAATGGAAGCGTAAATAGCTTTTATATGTTTTTTGTTAGATTGTTATATTTTTTAAAATTTTAGTTCGTATGAAACATTTTGTTACATTTAGTATTGATTGTAATGTTTTCTTATAAATTAATAAAATATATTTTGTCAATTTCTTGTTTACAGCAGACCCAAAAAAGTTACGTATGTAATATTTCATATCTGATGATTAAAAAACCGAAAAAAGAAATTAAAAAAATAGTAGAGAAAAAACTAAAAGTAAAAACAAATCTCTACAGATTTTTATTAATGTATAAAAACGAAAAAACAAATGTATTGAAATATTAATAAAGTAAGTGAGAGAAACTATTAATTATATATAAAGTAATAGAGGAGAGAGGTGAGATGGGAGAGAAAAGCATTCAAGTCTCTTGTCATGTCAGAATTTTCTTTTCTATAAGACAAAAAAGATGACACAATGACTATTATACCCTTCTTTGGTATAAGACAAAAAAGATAGAAAATGGTGATGTGGAGCAAGGAGGACCTTTCATTTGGGGTTCTTTGGTTTCCTTCACTTAATAAGGTTTCTATTTTAACCCTCCCCTATATATATATATATATATATATATATATATATATATATATATATATATATATATATATATATATATATAGGGTAGGGATCAATGGAAAACCCCTATTTTCTGGAAAACCTGAAAAACCCTTATTTAGCCATTGATTTCCAAATTAATGGTCAAGATTAAGGAGGGGCTGAATTGTAAATACTGATAACATATTTCATTTAATGATGGGCATTATGGTAATTTGGTTTACCTAATATTAATGATTTCATTTAACATATTTCCTTATTATACGCCTCATACCCTATCTCTCTCTCTCTCTACTCAATATTGTTCCAGTTTTTTTTGAAAATCTTGGAGAAAAAAAAACTCTGATCATATTAATTAAAAGCAGCGACAACGAAGAGAAACTAGGGTTCGAAGCATCGACGGCGAACTTCATATGTGTCGCTGTATATTATTACAATGATGTAACAGTTATATTTTCTTTGTGTCGCTGTAAATTGTTACTGTGATGTAACAGTTATATTTTCTTAAATATTTTAACCTGATGAGGATCTATATATTACATCTTTGTAACAATTAAATTTCCAAAAAGCAATGGGTTTTCCATTGATCTTCTTCCTATATATATATATATATATATATATATATATATATATATATATATATATATATATATACGGCATGGAACTAATATTAACCTCATCTTAAAGGAATAACCAATTAACCATAATCTAATGGTTGAAAATTGCTAGATTTAACCAGAGTTGCCATGTGTCATTTCTTTTTTTTTAATTATAAAGGGTAAAAAAGTCATTGTACATACCGCATACAAACACCACCCTCATTTTAAAAACCCCATAACTTTTTTACACTTTGTAGGATTTTTGTAAAAGTTGCACCATTAAACTCGTTGCATTTTTATCTCTAATTCACGTATAGTCTCGTCGTATTTCATCGTCGTTTTCTCAGACGTACGATTAGCACCAGTGTTACAAATACTAACATCACTGTCATAACTATTAACAATGAAGAAAATTACAGACATACACTCATACCAGTAGAATCCATGTTTCTACTTAAGTAAAACTACATATGCATATATTACAACCTACAAATGCATCAATATACATATAAACAGTGATGCTATAACAATTAATAGTGGTGTAATAATCAGTAGCACCGAAGCTATTAAAATTCCACAAATAACATCGTTCATGCCATTTTTGTATCATAAAAAATAGAACAAATTCATACCATTTTGTATCGTAAAAATACAAACTAAATAATTATCTTCATCTAAATAACAAACTAAAAAATACAAACAAGAAAAAAAAAAAAAATCGGACCTTCATCTTTGAAATCGGAAAATACACTTTCGAAATTGGAAAAAAGCCATTTCTGATTCAAAACTGTAACTACAAAAATAAATCCAACATAAACAAAACAAAAAACAACTTAAAGAAAATATATAAAATTTAGAATCACGTAACCTTTACCCTAGATAACAGAATTCTACACTTAATAATCCATGAACAGGAGCAGCGGCGGCTTGATAATCCATGAACAGGAGCAGCGACGGGTTATTAATCCATGAACAGCGGAGCAGCGGCGGGTTGTTAATCCATGAATAGCGAAGCAGCGGCGGCAGAAGAGACGAGACGATGCGGCACCGCCATTCGCTGGTTCTTCAAAACGACCATATGAACATATCTACGGTGGCCTTAAGAACACATAAAATTGCTAATCCGATCAACCCTGCAGAGATCAGAACGGAACCTACGTTCGTGAAGAAAACGACGATAGGGGAAGAAGGCGCGGCGAAAGAGGAATCGAACGGAAAATGAATAGGGGGAGGGGAGAGCGGCTGCTATCTCTCTTCCAGGAGAAGGAATTAAAAACCCTGGAAGTTTAAATTACTTAAGTGCCCTTAAGCATCTTACAGCCACAAAAATACTTAAACAATAACAACCCTTGGATCAAAAGCCACAACACCTAGGATCTAGTTAATTAGTTAATTCTCTAAGGAAGAGTTAATAATCGTTCCCAATCCTATATATATATACGCATACAACACCTGAAAGTCGGTGGATACAATGATATTGTACTCATATGTTTCAAAACCCTTCCAAGCACCTGTTGCTCATAAATCAAGGGTTAGGTTTCAAGTTAGAAGCCAATAACACACAAGACTTATGGCATGCCAACGATCAACGCTCACACCCATAAACCGTTCTCTTCTAATCACTTGCATACTCAAAGCCAGTTCCAAGATGAAATCTTGAGGTAGAGTGACTTGAGAAATGAATATCCATTGTCAGATTAATAGACATCTGAATTACATTTATGAAACTCGTCTTTCATAAGAAATTGATGGATAACATAAGTTAACTCTTGAAAACATTCAAGACTTATTAGACGATCATCTTTTCATCAACAAAAGGTTGGTGCTATAATGAAAACATGTTGGCATTCCATATGAATATCAACTCCCATTGAAATTTAATGTCAATTTCAATTGTTTGAAATCTTCCATCATTAATTAGTCATTCGATTATACTATTAATCACAAATTAGACTTTACATTCTGATATGGAAATCACCATTGGGTCAAATACTCAATCACCTTTCAAACATAAAGATGATCATATCAAGAATACCATCAAACTCAAGTAGTTTAACTTCATCTTACTATCTCATGGACAAAACATGACATTTGGATGTTGATCAATTCATACTAAGTTTATGAAACTAAATGATCTCGTTTTTGGAAACAAAATTTATATTTGCTGAATGATTTCTTTAGCAAATTTATATCCGTGTAGTTTGAAATAAAAGGTGATTACGAGGATGCCTGGTCTACACAGAGCAAGTGGGAGCATCATCACTAATCTTTATATGGATAACAATTATGTGCTAATCCGACATCTATATAAGTTTACTAGATTAAACTCGAAATGAAACCTCAACATATCTCCAAGTTTCAAGACAATTCATAATTGAAATAATTTCTGGAAGAGCATCTACAGATTTATACCAATTTCTTAAAATGCCAATTTCTTAAAATGAGACGTATCAAAATAGATACCAAAACAAAAGGAATACAATATATGGACATTGCAATGATGTCACTGTAAAAGGTTACACGAGGACATAAGCTGGAAACCACATCATCACGACTTAATCTTGATGACATTTTAAAATTGTTCAAAATAAGCATGGCATCATACTCACTGAAAAATATAGCCACCTTAAGAGTAATTTGAATCATGATTGTAATGGTACACTCAAGAAAGTGAAATGGATTCCTTAAATCAATCCATTAACAAGCTCATGTGATAACACAGTAATCCACGTGCACTCCAAGGGCACAAGTTTTATCACGCATTCAAATTCACTTAAGCAGTTCCACTGTTCATGATAAATGCTGAAACTAATGAAACATTCTATCCAGGCAATACCAAAACACATGTTAAGAACGTAGTATGATATTCACTGTCATATTGATCAAGTTTGATCATTAATACTACTTCATAGTGGTTGAATTCTACATTACTACAATGTTATATTTTAGTATTGGGATGTCGAACTTCAATGTTTGCACAAAATCATTCAACATGATCTAAATGGTTAGATGCAGAGTCCGAATTATGCACAACGTGTTCGAATTTTATACATTTTAAGTATCCATGAATATTTTGAAATATTCTAAACCGTCCGTAGTCGATCTAAATTATGGGAACAATTCTGAACTAAGACTATTCTGACTCTGGACTCAAACGGTTAACTATCCAGACTCACAAACCTCATTACGGAATGACGTTGTGATGTAACTCGCATCAAATTGTCGTCATGATTATAATCATAAGACACATTTGATTAAATGGTATACTCAATAGTATCCTTCGACCTGAGATACATATGCAACCTCCCGTTTGCCAAAGACTATTCTTTGATTGCAGCTTAACGATGTCGTGCAACTTCCAGTCATAACGGCTATTTTTGGGAATGGTTCTGAAGCTTAGTGGGAGCTGTATGTAGTCAATAAGGGTTTATGTACTCTTGCACTAATAATGCAGCAGTTAGACGTCATGGGCCCTCTCGTAAGTTCCAAGTGTTAAGTGTAAGGTCTTACCCAAACTTATTGTGTGTTTGCTTGGATCACTTCTAGCTTATAAAAGAGAAATACAATGGTTGAACCTTAAAGAGAATGAACTAAATCCATGTCTCTTGGTCAATTGATATCTTATACAGAAAGAAACTTATGAATTTGAATTACCATAAGTCTAAAACTATAACGTGAGCTTATAGATATACCTTGGTGACTGACTTGAAGTGTCATAACTAGTTAGGACAGTCATGTGTAGCTAGAGCACCTCTGTACGTTTCTTCAAATGTTGTCGACATCTGTCCAAGTGGGAGTTTGTTGGATATTATATATCCAGACCCGAAAACATCAAGAACCCGACCCGGTTAAGACTCGTAAGAGTTACACTGAGGGCAACGAGCTCAAAGTCCGCTTAATATATTAACCGGTAAATCAAGGAAATCAATAATTAATTATTGTTTATTCTTGATAAATAAACATTCGATTAATTATACATTTATCTCTGCGATAAATGTGCGGAACACAACGTTACTATTTTAACGTTTACGGCAAATTAAACGGATCAAATAAATGGTTATTTGTGTTTGTTGGTTCTCGGCTTTTACGATATGTAAATTAATAAACTCGTTTTATTAATTGATCGTAATTAGTGGTTCGTTTTGGTAAAAGGGAAACGTTGAGGGACTTTAATGTAATTACTCTTCTCATTAAATAGATGACGAGTGATTAGCAAAACCCTAATCACTCTTTGCGCCTCTCCCCTCCTTCACGTCATCTCTCTCGCCGGCTCTCCCTTCGACGCGACCTCAGCCGCCAGCGACCACCACTGCCAACCGCTCCTCGGTGGTTCACGAACCACCGCCACCCGAACCACGATCGCCGCAAGCCGTAGCCGAGCCGCAACCACAAGCGATCGCCGGCGCTACCGCCGTTACCACGCCACCCCATCGCCGCCACTGCCATGAGCCACCGCAGCCGTTCCGCCGTCCACGTTCCATCTCCGTTTGGCGCTAGTCATAACCGCCATCATTCGAGTCGTCGCGCATCGCATTGAATCGCCGGATAAGTTTCACGATCCGCGAAACGATTGGATCTGAACGGTCGGATCTGTTTTTCTGTGAAACCATAGCGACTTGCTCCTTGTTCCTCGGTGTCTTTAACGTCTGTTAGAACACCGCTCAGCTATATCTAAACTTGCTTTAGATTTATTTGTTTATTTATTTACTTTGACTGTATTATTGTTGATTACGATGGCGTTCCATTTTAACACGATCTAGGTGTTTGTGTGATTTGGTGATCATGATCCTGTTAACACGATTATGACACTTAGTGTTTACGCGTCTTTGTTAGTACAAATCGTTTTATTCTGCTGCAAAAATGAATTACTTGTTAATTCGATTAAACTGTGATTTGCTAAGGCTCGGTCGGTAATGATCAATTAAAACGTAAATGAATATTTTTTTGTCGTTACCGGGCACCCGTATACCACTGTCATAACCCAACACAAGCGCTGTCGCTGCTTCATCGTAGCCGCCGCTGCTCTCCGCCGGCCAGACCCCGTCACCGCTGCCGCCCTTCGCCGGCCGCCGCTGCAATCGCCGCAGCAACCGCCACCACTGTCACCAGCCACCGCCGTCGCTGCCGCCACCCCCTCCGGTCGCTGCCGCATCCCACCATCGCTACCACATTCGGCCGCCTCCGTGTTTCGGGTGACCGTTTTCATCGCGTTACGGGTCCTCACTTGTTAACTCGAGTGTTGACCGGTTCGAGTTGTTCAAGGTTGTTGAACAAGTGATCAAATGATTTCTAGCGGATCCGTTTGTCGCATTCAGGTTGTCTCATCTCGGTCTCGTCAAGGTCAATCTCTAAAACATCCTATGGTTATGTTTTTATATATATGTCTGAATTATTTGTAATTGGATCACTGGTGTGGAATACCTAGGTCGTCTAGAAAAGTTTTGAAATTAGTCGCTTCCATAAACAATTATTTATCACAAAAATTATCTGATAAACTAGTAAATATAAAATATGATTTTATATTAATTTGTCAAAATTTATTTTGACCTAAATGAGTAGCGGATTCCCAATAGTGGTTTCAGAGCCACTTTTACAATGATTCAGATAATATTATATTAATGATCTTGAATTTATATATGTCTGATTTGTCACGACATATAAAATTATGTCTTTACGTTTGTGATTGTGTGAATCGAGTCATCGACCTCATACTTATTTAATTGTGATTGTTTCTTTTATGGTTGTTTTATGGTTATTATTTATTTTGATCATGGTTGTTTCTGTAGTTTATGATGTATGTATTTTTCGGGTAATTGTGGACCCGTGATGTAATAGTTAGGTTTAATTTTATTTTTAATATGTAATTTAGTGGAGGACCTGCGGTTACGAGCTCGCTTGCAATTCATCTACATTAAAAATTAGGGGAGTCCGTTCCGCTTTATTTTATTTTATTTTTATTTTTCGTTTGCATTTTTATTTTTATCGTTCGTGTGTTTATGTTTATTTTTCTTTCTGCTTTGTTTTATTTCCATTCCACATTGTGGGCAATGTGTGGCTCAAGTATGGGGATGGGAAGCCTTGCGTCTTTTTATTTTGATTTTAGTGCGTTGATTGAAAAAAAATTGTTTAAAAATGTCTGAGATTCTGGCTGCAAGTGAATGAGAAATGATAGTAAAACCAGGATTTGGTTTTCTAATTTGTGCTTAAATATTAAATATAAATATAATAAAAGCTGAAAACACTTTTGGTTAGTGATGTATATTGGTAAGCCCAGCTAACTTAGTAAGGCTTAATTATCCCGTTGTGTTTATTGTTGTATAAATATGTAATTAATCAGTCTGTTAGTGAGTTCCCATTTTAGGAGTGATAGGAATACTGAAACTGATGATTAGGAGGAAAAAGACCACTTTAGGCTAGATACTTCTATGTCCTTAGAATAACCTGGCACACCAATGCGTTGGCGCCCCATTTTTCCATCATGAGCATAATTAGGTAATAAACTTGTTAATATTTTTAGAGTGAAGGGACAAAATACTCATGTACAAACTAAGGATAGTATCTCTTGGTCCGTGCCTCTAATGATGTCCTGGATCTCGCGAGCAAAATACTCATGTATGATTTTGGGGATAACATCTCGAAAAGAATGCCTCTGATGATGTCCGTTGGTAAACTTAGTTAAAAATTGACCAATTATAAAAAATATAGAAAAAATAGAAAAAGTAATAAATATAGTAGATTAGAAAATAAATGCTCAAAAGTTCGCATTCCATCAAATTCCATTATTCTTTGGACATCTTTGTATCTGATTTAAGGGTGGTGGTGAAAATCTAAAACTTAAATCATTATTAACCTTTACTTGGACTAAATATGATTCAAGATTAGGTTGAACATGATCTTTCTAGAGTGGGACACATAGGCAGGCTGAACTATATCCGTTAAATTATAAACACCTTGGGGGCTGAAGGTTGGTGGTTGGGTTTAGTCGGATCGAAATACCGATAATTGCTACCGGGATGTAAGTAGGCCATGTAAAATATAAATTGGAAAACTGTGAGTTATTAGAAATCATTTCCTAGTTATGATTCCATTGCAATATTTTTCGAGGACGAAAAAAGAGTCAGTGTGGGGATATTTGATGTGTTGCAAACACATCCTATTTCCGGGGTCTTTTATATAGTTATTTGAGTCAATTTGAGTCAGTTTTTATTAGTTTTAGTTGTTATTGTTTAAGTTGGGTCCTTGAGTCTTTATTTATGTTTTCTATATCTTTTTGTAGGTTTCTAATAAAATTTTGTGGCCACAAGATAACTAGAGCGAAGCGGACAAGATTTAACGAGAAAATAACTAAGAAGTGCTGAAGAAGATGTCCCAGGCGTATCGCCTGGGACTTGATGATTGCTAAGCGATAACCGAGGAAAGGCTGGTCAAAGAAAGTCAAAGTCTGTGAAACCCAACTGTTTTGTCGTAACATGTGTGGTAGGCGTATCGTCTAGGGTTAAGATACCTCCAAGCGATATGTTTGGAGGTCCGAAACCCGCAAAAGAAGAAAACGACATTTAAAAGTCGATTTTAGGGTTCCATTCGAGATATCTCGACTTCCATACGAATTCCAGAGCGACTAGGGCGATTTTCAGAGGAGGAAAGAGCTGGAATCAAGGGGAGATGATTCGGGAAGCCAATATCATCATCAGTTCATTCACCCGGTTCTCCCTTTACTTTTAAATTCTTGTAATTGCTTGATCAAGACCATGTTTTGTTTACAAATCTCTGAACTTTTCTGTGTTTGTGACTATATCATGGTGGTTGGCTAAGTAATTCACCACCACCTAAACCGTATGACAATTATTTAATGTTTATGACTTTAATTCGGTTTTAGCAATCTGAGTGATGTTTGATGATCTTTTCAATCCCATTAATTTTATGTGATGATGCGTTTGTATGCTTGATTTAGATTTCTAGTTAACATTTAATCCTTGCTTTGCTTGCGGATGTCTTCCGGTTTGGGTAAAGTAGTTAATTTTAGGGTTAAACTTGCAATTTAATGTGATTGCTTAATTGTGGTCATAGGATTAGTTGTTAATTAATTATTTGGATCTAGTGTGCTGCTTGCTATATAGCCTTAAAAGGGTGATAGCTATTGGGTAGTCGGGTTGGTTAATTTCTTAGGATCTAATTGTCCCAAAAGGAAATTCCCTAGGTTAGTTTTCTAGCTTGTTATTCCAAGTCGTTTACAGTTGGTTATTGGTAGCTCCTGCTAGCTTGAGGTACCCGAGATTAGGTTCAGGGGTGGTTAAGTTTAGTTGAAGTAGGAAGTACCCACAAGGTGAACTCTTGTCCGAGCATAGGATCATCTGTTAGGAAGGACATAAAAGGTGAACTAACCGCCATCAGGATTGCTAGAACCGAGTTGAGTTGTAAATGTTGAATAGAAGTCTAGGTTTAGGTGGTGTCCCTTTCGCATCTGAATTTCTCCAAAGTTTCCTGCTTTCGTCTGTTAGTTAGTTGTTAGTTAAGTTAGTTAATTCATTCCTAAATTCATAAAAACCCAAATTCAGTTCTCAGTATTTCCAATCTCTTAGGTCTAGGTTAATTTTGTCTATAGAGTGTCTCTAGGGTTCGATATTCCCGGTCTTACCTTAGCTTAGCTACAATCCGACAGGTACACTTGCCTTAGGGTTCGGTCTAGTTTAGGTAGTTTTGGTAATATTTAGGTGTGTCTAGGTCTAGGTTTTAATAGTTATTTTTAGGTACGTTCCAAACACATTAAGTTTTTGGCGCCGTTGCCGGGGACACTTGGCAATAGCAAAATTAACTTAGGTCGTTGTTAGGAAATTCTGAGTCTTTTTAGGTTTTTCCGTGTCTAGAGTCTTAGGATTTTCTAATTTCGAGTCTAGATTTTTAGGATTTTATATTTTCTAATTTTTATTTTTATTTTTCTTCCGTTTTATGCCACACACCCGTTCGCGAGGTCCATCTGAGCTTACACCATTTTCTGATCCCGACAAGGACATCTGTGAACGGTTCCGCGTACTTCGCGCGGAACTCGAGGCGTTCATTCTCTCGACCACTCATTCCAAACCGTCCACATCCACTTCCACACAACTCCCACGCTGACACCAAACCCAATACCACTAATTGGCAAGTCCCGTCTCACGTCATAAACGCGCTCACAAATTCCATCCAGTTCCATGAACGTGAGGACGAAGACGCACCAACGTATATTTCGCGCTTTATTCAAATCTGCAACACGTTCGGACTCACGGGAGTCACGAGCGTACTATCTATCTGCGTCTGTTTCCGTTTTCCCTTACCTCTCGAGCCGTCGAGTGGCTCGAGACGCTTCCGCCAAATTCGATCGCCACCTAGGGCGATCTGAAATTAAAAATCCCGAAAAAGTATCATCCTCCAGCCAAGGCTGCACGTACTCGGGAGGAAGTCCACTCCTTCAGGATGGATCCCGATGAGCCTTATTCAGTCGTATACGAGAGATTCAACACCCTTCTGAGCAAATGTCCGCAACACGGGTTGACGGAATGAGCTATTATCGAAAAGTTCTACAATGGACTTCCTTATTCTGTTCAAAAGGAGTTCAATGCTGGAGGTCATATGATGGAAAAGCTCACTGTGGATGAATGTAAATCACTTTTTGAGAGTTTTGCACTTGCTGAACAGCAGACACCCGGAGATCGGAGAGCCACCTTGGCCCCGACTAGATCACTCGCACCTTCTATATCTACCCGGAGTGTCAGTCACATTGGCTCGGAGACCATGACGCCTAAGGAGTTAGAGAATATTTATAGGGCTTTAGCATAAATCAAACTCCATATCAAAGCCAAATGTGAGCTGTGTAGAGGCACTCACGACACCTGAGGCCGCCCGCTTACTCCCGCTGAGTAGGTAGATTATATTGGAAACCGAAACCAGTTTGGTAATTCTTTCCAGTCCGGGTGGAGTAGTGGCCAGAATTCAGGATGGCGAGAGGGAGGAAACACACCTGGTTTTCCACCAAGGAATAACTATGGACGGGTCTGGTTTGAAGGAGATGAGGGACCTGATAGCTAACCAGACCCAGATCCTGCAGCAGATCGTGACGCGAGATGAGGCTACACAGAAGAAGCTGATGGAGCATGACACGCTACTGAGAAATCAACAAGCTTCTTTCTTGGATCAACAGCGTTCGGTTAGTGACATCGCGAAACAGCTAAAGGAGCTCAATTCCCGTGGGGGTCAGTTTTCCGGTAGTACTTACAAAAACCCCAACGCAAGCGTTAATGCCATTACTACACGGAGCAAGACAGTTTTGGAGAGTCCATCACCGACGGTAGTTGATGAGGAGCCGGTTGATGAGGAGATCGAGCTAGAGACGCCTGACGGGAGGGTGCATCCGAGCGTGAAGCCAACAAGTACTTCACCGAACGTCGAGGCTGAAGGAATGAAAGGAAAGCCACCAGCTGGAGAGAAGCCAATGAAGTGGGAGGAGACAAAAGAGAAGAAGAGGGTCCGATTTTCTAGTTAACCGATCACAGCTGAGGACCTAAAGTGTGTGCCCTATCCTGCGAGACTAATTCAACAAAAAATGCGCAAGAGTATGGTCAGTTTCTTGATATTCTTAGGCAACTTAGGATTACATTTCCATTTACTGAAGTTTTGAATAAAATGCCTAAGTATGCTAAATTTTTGAAAAATATGTTAAGCAATAAAAAGAAACTTGAAGCTTTATCTGATATAACCCTTGATGCTAATTGTTCAGCTGAAGTACATAATAAATTGCCTAAAAAATTAAATGATCCTGGAACTTTTTCAATTTCTTGTGTGTTCGGTAGTTCTTCTGTTACTCATGCTTTAGCTGATTTAGGTGCTAGTATTAATGTCATGCCACATTTTGTTTTTATGCACCTAGGGTTAGGAGAATACCCGACTAGGATGACCATTTCCGTAGCTGATAGGTCTGTAGTTAAATCCAAAGGAATAGTGGAAAATGTGCTAGTAATTAAGATTGACAAATTTTTGTTCCCTATAGACTTTGTGGTTTTGGATAGTGATTATGACGTGAGGTGCCCATTGATTCTAGGTAGGCCACTCCTTAGGAGTGCCCGGGCGTTAGTTGATGTGTTTGCAGGCACCATCACCTTGAGAGTAGAAAACGAGACGGTTGAGTTTAGGGTTGGTGGGTCTATTGACAAGAGCAAGGAATCCGTATATTTTCTAGAATCTTTCATGTCTATGGTGGATAGTTGTGTTAGTTATGTCACAGGTGAGAACCTAGTGGTAGTTGGAAATCGGTTGGAGGATGAACCGATAGTTGAGGATAAGTGTGGGGAAGATCTCGGGGGGTTAGAGGAGTTGGTTGATAAAAAATGAGATTTTTGACCTGTTTGTAGAACCCGGAGGTGAGTTAGTGGTTGGAGAGAAGTTGGTGGTTGAGAGTAGTTGTAGGAGAGCCACACTTGGCGATATAGGTGCATTTGAGGATAGGATAGTGCTTAGGCCAAGTGTGGGGAGGTTGATGGTGTTTATGATTGAAAATGACCCACACGAGTTTCTTAGGTAGAATTAAGTTTTTTCCGGGTCGCTATAAGCATTGGAAGGTTAAAAACTCGTTGGAGTTACTAAAATTGTTTGCTTTAACGGTTAGAAAGTTGGTAGGTAGTTGGATAGATAGAAACCGGGTGAAAACCGGTAATTTTGCGGTTAAGGATGTGAAATCAAACCCTCCGGATGGTTTGGGAGGTTGTTTTGATGTTTTGTGCTAATTGATTAAGTGCCCGGGTTGTATATTTTGTAGTTGTGACTTTTAATTTTCTGCAATATTTTGGTTTTCGTGCATTTTGCGTCTTGGTTTTGTGTTTTTCGGTGTTTACAGGTGATTCGGGAGACTCGAGATGTCACACCCCCAATTTCCACCTAACGGAGTTTAACCGCGTGAGGGTATGATCCAGACCAGGATCCCATACTTCAGTTACAACCAAACATAACAGAGTTTAAGTTAAGTAAATAAAGAACAGTTATTACAGACCCATAATAAATTAACGGTTCAGCGGAAGCATAAAACGGGTTACAGACATTGTTTACAAAATGTTTAATTCAACTGATTGGAAAACATAGTTTTCAATTCAAAAGATAACGTTCAGTACTGCCGCTGCCGGTGCCTTCGATGATTCTCCTAGCGACCTGAAAAGTATTCAACAATCAAGTGTCAGCCAAGGCTGGTGAGTTCACTAAGCGGTCTACCCGTCACAAGTAGACCAAAAGTTTATGATCAAAGAAGGGTAAAACACAATCAATATCATAAGACTAGTAAGTTTTCCATATCGTAGGTAGCTAGCCTAAGTTATGCACATTTGAATTGTTCGCAACCGAAGCTGACAATGTATAGGTATTACCTACGGATTTTGCCTTCCCGTGTCCTGAAAGACCACAGAGGGTAGGGTAACATTGGTCCCAGTCCGACCGCCAGTCGGGTTGGTGCATCCCGTGCACCGCTGGGCGGGGGTGTCAATCCCCAGTAGTACTACTCAACATCACCTAGCTATTCTATATTAACGGCCCGAATGTAAGGACTTTTTAGTTTATCAATCAATTCAATGATACATATGATATTTGGTCGGAAAAGTTTACTTAGTAAGAAATACCTTACCGTTGCGCGTTATCATCCCTGAAAGGACATAACAACATATAGTAATGAACTCACCTTAGGTTGCTCAGCTTATTCTTCAAATAAACCCGGTTATGATTGTTAACGAGGACCTAATAATCACATTAAGGTCTTAGGTGTTAGGTTGTTTAACTTTTAGCTATACCGCTAAGACCATAACACTAGCACATTGGAGAAATACGACACGACATAACGACACACGACACCAATGGTTGATCATACACAAGTGTTTATATACATCAGGAGTCCAAGCAAGTATTTTCATAGCATAATCAGATAAGTCATGGCATAACATTCAAGAAAATTGCACAAGTTTGGATTCTGGTCACAGTTCCGCTAGCAGTTTCGCTAGGCAGTTTCGCTAGGCAGTTTCGCCGTGTACACGGGCAGCACTTTCGCTAGGCAGTGCCCGGTGACACAGTTTCGCTAGGCTAGTTTCGCTCGAAACTGGTGGCACAGTTTCGCTAGCCTAGTTTCGCCCGAAACTGGTTTGAACTTTCGTTCAGGGAATTTCGCTCAGCAGATTCGCTCGGACAGGTCTGGTCAGTTTACCTAGCGACACTATAGTTTCGCTGGACTAGTTTCGCTAAAGGGAGATAGGCACAGTTTCGCTACACAGTTTCGCCTGATGAAGGCACAGTTTCGCTAGTCGCTAGAAAAACCCGTAAATTTGACTAAAAACCTTTCTAACAGCTTCTGTATCACATGCAAATCAATATCTAGCATACCTAAACGTTTACTAACATCATGGGAGCAATTCTAACACCTAAAACATGGTTTCTAGTCATCAATTTGTCAAAAATGCAATTTCACATAATTAGCCTAATCTAGCATGGATCTTCATACATACAAGGCAAGTTGCAGAATTTATGTTACATCTAGCATCCCTAAGCATTTTCACAGCAGATTTTACCATTGCATGTAAGTTTTTGGTCATCAAATTAAGCAAGCACAAGAGAAGCATACAAAAAGGGGTTTTGGGGACTCACGGTTGGTCTCCTAGCTTGAATGGATGGTGCTCTAGGCTGGAAATCACAGAGTGTCGTGTTGTTTCTTGCTGGCCAGAAATCTCGAGAGAGAGCAGAAATGCAGAAGTGGTGTGTGTTTGTGTGGAAGTGGTAAAAATGAGAAAGTTAGGCTTGGGTTTGCTTATATAAGGTGCCAGTTTCGCTGGCAGTGTCGCTGGCAGTTTCGCTGGCCACGCGAAACTGGTCAGGCATCAGCTAACCGGGCGAAACTGTAATTTCGCCCAGTAGTTTCGCTGGTCACCAAAAGGGTCGATTTCATTCTAAGTAAGGTAAGCACGTTTTCTCGATAAATCACATAATTTTCACAATGAATTAATTAAGCATGCTGCATAACTTCACACAGTGGTAATAAGCAAATAATCATATAACACATATGGTCGGGTTCGGTGATCAACCAAAGGTCGTGGACGTATCCGGTCTAGGTAAGCATTAATTAGTTAATTACTGCTGGTAATGTGACTAACGGAGTTTGCTTAATGGAACTAACGGTTTTTAACGGAAAGACTTAACGTAGTTAACTTGGGAAGTTGTAGTTGTCACACGAGATGTAGGAAAAGTGAGATGGGGAATTCCGGGTGAGATTTGCAGGTCTAAAGTGCAAGTTTGGCTGGAAATTTCGACCAAGAGACCTGGAGTGGAGAACAAAAGAGATAGAATATTTTCAAGGCAAAAGTCAGGAAATCCTCTGGAAGGTTGGCAGGTGTAGGCGATACGCCTGGGAGGTTTTCGACCCGCTAGTTTTGAGAAGTCCTCGCGGTACGCGAGAGTTGAGCAGATACCCCTCGCGATACGCGGGGGTCGGCGACCAGGAAATTTCTTTAATTTTTTCATTTATGTTTTTTCGGGTTAGTGAGTTCTCGTTTTCCAGGTAACACCGATTCAACTTAATTTTTAATTTTATTTTATTTCGTCCTTAGTTTAAGTTTTGTGATTTTTTTTTGTATTCGTTACTAATGTTTCGGTCGAGTCGTTTGTTTTTGTTTTTGTCATACAGGTCCGATGATATTCGCGCATAGGATTTGCATATACTTCAGTGGAGGACCTGCGGTTACGAGCTCGCTTGCAATTCATCTACATTAAAAATCAGGGGAGTCCGTTCCGCTTTATTTTATTTTATTTTTCGTTTGCATTTTTATTTTTATCGTTCGTGTTTTTATGTTTATTTTTCTTTCTGCTTTGTTTTATTTCCATTCCACATTGTGGGCAATGTGTGGTTCAAGTGTGGGGATGGGAAGCCGTGCGTCTTTTTATTTTGATTTTAGTGCGTTGATTGAAAAAAAAATTGTTTAAAAATGTCTAAGATTCTGGCTACAAGTGAATGGGAAATGATAGTACAATCAGGATTTGGTTTTCTAATTTTGTGCCTAAATGTTAAATATAAATATAATAAAAGCTGAAAACACTCTTGGTTAGTGATGTATATTGGTAGGCCCAACTGACTTATAAGGCTTAATTATCCCGTTGTGGTTATTGTTGTATAAATATGTAGTTAATCAGTCTGTTAGTGGGTTCCCATTTTAGGAGTGATAGGAATACTGAAACTGATGATTAGGAGGAAAGAGACCACTTTAGGGTAGATACTTCTATGTCCTTAGAATAACCTGGCACACCAATGCGTTGGCGCCCCATTTTTCCATCATGAGCATAATTAGGTAATAAACTTGTTAATATTTTTAGAGTGAAGGGACAAAATACTCATGTACAAACTAAGGATAGTATCCCGTGGTGCGTGCCTCTGATGATGTCCTGGATCTCACGGGCAAAATACTCATGTATGATTTTGGGGATAACATCTCGAAAAGAATGCCTCTAATGATGTCTGTTGGTAAACTTAGTTAAAATTGACCAATTATAAAAAAAATATATAGAAAAAAAATAAAGAAAAAAAATATAGTAGATTAGATAATAAATGCTCAAAAGTTCGCATTCTATCAAATTCTATAATTCTTTGGACATCTTTGTATCTAATTTAAGGGGGGGGGGGGGTGAAAATCTAAAACTTAAATCATTATTAACCTTTAGTTGGACTGAATATAATTCGGGATTAGGTGCAACTTGATCTTTCTAGAGTGGGACACATAGGCAGACTGAACTATATCCGGTAAATTATAAACACCTTAGGGGCTGAAAGGTTTGTGGTTGGGTTTAGTCGGATCGAAATACCGATAATTGCTACCGGGATGTAAGTAGGCTATGTAAAATATAAATTAGAAAATTGTGAGTTATTAGAAATCAATTTCCTGGTTATGGTTCCATTGCAGTATTTTTCGAAGACGAAAAAAGAGTCAGTATGGGGATTTTTGATGTGTTGCAAACACATCCTACTTCCGGGGTCTTTTATATAGATATTTGAGTCAATTTGAGTCAGTTTTTATTAGTTTTAGTTGTTATTGTTTAAGTTGGCCACAAGATAGCTAGAGCGAAGCGGACAAGATTTAATGAGAAAAAAACTAAGAAGTGCTGAACAAGATGTCCCAGGCGTATCGCCTGGGACTTGATGATTGCTAAGCGATACGCGAGGAAAGGCTGGTCAAAGAAAGTCAAAGTCGGTGAAACCCGACTATTTTGTCGCGACATGTGTGGTAGGCGTATCGCCTAGGGTTAAGATACCTCCAAGCGATACGCTTGGAGGTCCGAAACCCGCAAAAGAAGCAAACGACATTTATTAGTTTTAGTTGTTATTGTTTAAGTTGGCCACAAGATAGCTAGAGCGAAGCGGACAAGATTTAATGAGAAAAGAACTAAGAAGTGCTGAACAAGATGTCCCAGGCGTATCGCCTGGGACTTGATGATTGCAAAGCGATACGCGAGGAAAGGCTGGTCAAAGAAAGTCAAAGTCGGTGAAACCCGACTATTTTGTCGCGACATGTGTGGTAGGCGTATCGCCTAGGGTTAAGATACCTCTAAGCGATACGCTTGGAGGTCGAAAACCCGCAAAAGAAGCAAACGACATTTAAAAGTCGATTTTAGGGTTCCATTCGAGATATCTCGACTTCCATACGAATTCCAGAGCGACTAGGGCGATTTTTAGAGGAGGAAAGAGCTGGAATCAAGGGGAGATCATTCGGGAAGCCAATATCATCATCAATTCATTCACCCGGTTCTTCCTTTACTTTTGAATTCTTGTAATTGCTTGATCAAGACCATGTTTTGTTTACAAATCTCTGAACTTTTCTGTGTTTGTGACTATATCATGGTGGTTGGCTAAGTAATTCGCCACCACCTAAACTGTATGATAATTATTTAATGTTTATGACTTTAATTCGGTTTTAGCAATCTGATTGATGTTTGATGATGTTTTCAATCCCATTAATTTTCTGTGATGATGCGTTTGTATGATTGATTTAGATTTCTAGTTAACATTTAATCCTTGCTTTGCTTGCGGATGTCTTCCGGTTTGGGTAAAGTTGTTAATTTGTAGGGTTAAACTTGCAATTTAATGTGATTGCTTAATTGTGGTCATAGGATTAGTTGTTAATTAATTATTTGGATCTAGTGTGCTGCTTGCTAAATAACCTTAAAAGAGTGATAGCTATTGGGTAGTCGGGTTGGTTAATTTCTTAGGATCTAATTGTCCCAAAAGGAAATTCCTTAGGTTAGTTTTCTAGCTTGTTATTCCAAGTCGTTTACAGTTGGTTATTGGTAGCTCCTGCTAGCTTGAGGTATCCGAGATTAGGTTCAGAGGTGGTTAAGTTTAGTTGAAGTAGGAAGTACCCACAAGGTGAACTCTTGTCCGAGCATAGGACCATCTGTTACGAAGGACTTAAAAGGTGAACTAACCGCCATCAGGATTGCTAGAACCGAGTTGAGTTGTAAATGTTGAATATGAATCTAGGTTTAGGTGGTGTCCCTTTCGCATCTGAAATTCTCCAAGTTTCATGCTTTCGTCTGTTAGTTAGTTGTTAGTTAAGTTAGTTAAGTTAGTTAATTAATTCCTAAATTCATAAAAACCCAAATTCAATTCTCAGTATTTCCAATCTCTTAGGTCTAGGTTAATTTTGTCTATAGAGTGTCTCTAGGGTTCGATATTCCCGGTCTTACCTTAGCTTAGCTACAATCCGACAGGTACACTTGCCTTAGGGTTCGGTCTAGTTTAGGTAGTTTCGGTAAAATTTAGGTGTGTTTAGGTCTAGGTTTTAATAGTTATTTTTAGGTACGTTCCGAACACATTAAATATAAAAGCAAATCCCAATTTCGAAACGATATTTAATGCCATCCTAGATTTGAAACACTCGAACCGATCTATCTGAACCCCCTTTGTTAGCGCTTACCCTGCATTGGGCCTACGGTTTCGGTACGAGGTCAAGCTGCGATTCCTGTGTAACATCGGCCGGTAAAATACGTTTCTCATGTAGGGATAATATCACTTGTAGCATGTCAAGTGGGCATAGTTGGGGTGATCATATAAATTGACGAGTCATGTCACCCAAATCTAAGAGTTCTGCAGAGACACAAACGGTAAAATGTTACCCACCTACGTAGCAAATGCATGAGTGAATAGTGCTAAGCCAATCACCTCTGCAGATGTGAAATAGGGTCATTGTCTAAAATTATTTTTATTAAGAGACATAAATTGGAATTGCAAGTTCACAATATGTCATAACCCCAAAACCAGAGAGTTGTGTGAGACGCAGTCGGTAATCACTACCCACCTAAGTAATAAATACAAGTGAATAGTGCTAAGCCAATCACTTGCATTTATGAAATATGATCTCTATCCTAATTGAAATAGTGTCATTGCGTCTACCTATTTAATTAGGTTATCTAGTAACATGAAATACTAAAATATTGTTTCCCTCTTGTAGATGTTACATGACTACTTTAAGGTATTCCAACACCCACAAGTCATGTATAGAAATAAACTCACGAAAAGAAATTTTCCCATATGGTACCAAAACTTGAGAGGTGTACTGGAAAAAGGAAAATTTACTTATGTTTTAGATGTACCACTGGATGATCTCCCACCCATGGATGACACTCGATCTAAGTGGATGGAACATTACCATGACTCCACAAAAGTGTCATATTTGATTCCGTGCACTGTTAGTGAAGAACTCCTAAATGAAATCGGGGATGATTTAAAAAATCATTTATGCCTATAAAATGGTCCAAGAGTTTGGACATAGCCATGACACAAAACAGGTTTGGAGTTTGGCAATCACTAAAGAGATAAGTAAACCTATGAAGTTTAAACACAGTGTAGGAGATCACATAGATCAGATGGTGAGTTACTTTAAGAGACTTGAGGAACTTGAGTTCCCCATACACCCAGTCACTGCTCTAAATATGATTCTGACTTCCATACCGAGCGAATATGAAACATTCACAAAGGGATACATCAAAAGCAGGTTTGATGGGTCGATACCAGCTCTGAGAGATATGCTCATTGCTGAGGAACAAAAACTAAAGTCAGTTAGTGAACCTATGACCAAAAACCCTAGTCAAGGCACGAAGAGAGTCTGAATCTTTGATGATGATGCTTGCTATATTTGCGGCAAGTCGGGCCACCTGCTATGCTCAAGAAAAGTTCCTAGATTGATCAGATCAGATACCTCTCAAATTGTTTATGAGGTAATATTTATTTTAGCATTTTCCTATCTTGAAATCGACAAGTGTATAGACATTAACAGAATGTGTGTTCACATTTTGATTTGCAGGATGTGGAATTCAGCGACGATGAGAAAAATCATGAAGACTGAAGTGACTTGAGAAGTCGGTTGAAGCTGAAGATACGAAGAAGTTTGTTTCTTAATTAAAAAAAATAATTTTATTTTACACACATCGTTTGAATATACTTTTGTTTTGCAGATATTACTTTGTGGTTTGAGATTTTATTATTTCTGCTATTTAATATTTGTTTCCGTACAAAAGGCAAATCTACGAGATAGATATCCTCCAGTAGCGAATATATATATACATATTGTTTTTTGTGCATGAATGAGATTCAAAGTACTAAACTTTATCATCCTAAAACAAATGTTGGCACATTAGAGAGAACCCACCAAGTGTGTAAACATAGTTTAAGTATGAATAACTAATAATGAGTTTGATTAAAACCAGACTCATTAACACATGCATGAAGATGCAGCAAAAGTAAAGACAATGATATAAAACTTAATTGCATCTCTTTAAGAGATCACAAAGAATAGCAGATTCTTGAAAATAAAGTAGAAAATATGACCAGTCAGATGAAACACATTTTGATGAGATCATAGCGAATGTCTTAGCTTGAATACTGGACATATCATTAGATAAATCTTCTTAGAGGCTAAAAGGAAGTTTTAATAAAGAAAGATATAACTTGCATAACTTGAACTAATGATAAAAGTAGACAAGTAAATCCATGGTTCACACTCACCATTCCATAAGATTAGATTAAATGTTATAAGAGCCTAAAACATCACTGAACTAACACGAGTTGTTGAATTTCTAAATCCAGCAACACAATTGAAGATATTTCATAAGGTAATAATCTTATGATCAAAGATAGTTTATCTTGAAGGATGCTGGATATGGAATATGAATTGAATTTTAACAGTTCAACAACTTCCCAGACAAATTACTGTGTTTGAAAGCATAAGTAGGCAGTTCTTAAGATCAAGAATTACAAAAAAGGATGTTACAGCAAGTGGGAGTTCAGCAACAAATCTGAATAAAGAAAGATAATATCATAAAAGGCTTTTTATGATATATCCGGAGCTTAGACAAAAAATAGTAAATGATTGAAAAATAGTATACTTGATCATCACATATCCCTAGACTGTAAGATGAGGATCTAGAACAGATCCATGAACAAGCTGATAATAAAAGGATGTTGATATGAGATATCAAGATCAAGAAAAACATTATGGCCTTTAAAGGGTAATTTTTTAAAAGATCAGCGAAAATGGTATATCATGAATAGATCCAATTGAGGAAGATTCCACAATTGAATGAATCAAGAGAAAAGATAGAGTGACCTCTATATATTCTCTTGTATATTCATATAGCAGAATTGATATTCAGATATCAGGACGTCTGGGCAAATTCAGATCAATGAATTAATCTCAAAATGATTTTTAAGAGTACATAAAGTCACGGGAACAGTCCCTTGAAGTTTTTATCGGTGAAACATATAATGTGAGATGAGATTCTCATAATGACTAGAAGTTGGAAATCAGTAATTGATCAAGAGCACATGCATTACTCTGTAACTGAAGGTTGTCAGTATAATTACCGGAGACAAAATAAAAATGGATGTAGTAGTTCATCCACGAACATCACTATCACAAGAGAATACCAAGTGTATGGTATACGAATCAAGAACACAAATGACAAAGTTGTATGTCAAGTGTGATCTAAGGTCACAAATATCAAAAGAAGTTGATATAATAGGAATTTCTTGATACAGTGAAACAATGATACCTTAAGCAACATAAGAATTGTGTCTTGCTAAAGACACAATCTGCATGAAAGGATCCGATCACACAAAAGTTGCCAAAGACGATCCACAATTAGTATGTGGTGTTTTGAACAATAACCACATAGATTAGTCCATATAGAATCAATGGTTGATTGCTACATGGACAATGGATCTGCGTTTCAACATTCAGTACGTTTAGAAATCCATGAATATTACATTCTAAAAGGTCCACAGTCGATTGAAGTTTGTGGGAATGAATTTCGAAGGAAGTCTGTTGTGATTTATAATTTATAATCGTTCATGAGATGAAGGCTCAAAGGGGTTGAGGTTTGTAATTCACATATACTCATTAGAGGAATGTTAGTGGACGTAACTTGCTTCAAAACTAACTTCATGGATCAAGTCATAAATACTTTTGAAAATGGTATGATTGTCACATCCTTCGACCTATAGAGACTAACATTAGTGAGGTATTGTTCTTTGATCTTATCTAACGCTGGATCTTAATAGGACAGTATGAAGGATATTTGATTGGGAACCGATCAGAAACTAAGTGGGAGTTATATGTTCTTAAAGGGATTCTGTACTTCCCGAAATGGGAAGATGAACATCTAGGCGCCTTCGTAGCATCAAACTGGTGAAAAGTGTAGCCACACTCAAACTAAGTGGTAGTTTGACATCCCTTTGAGTCTGATACAAAAACAATAATGGTTGAATAAAATATGAGAATGATTACAAATCCATGTCTTATGTTCAACTGATGTTCTAAATATAAAGGAAGGATGATAAGGTTACCAAGACTTAACTCCACAAGAGCGGTAGAGCGCTCGGAGAGTTTGGAGAAAAGTTGACAAAAAGAAATCACGTCATGCCCTTATGGTCGCAGAGAGATACAACTAGGTTTCCACTTCTACGAACGTTGCAAGTTAATTGATAAACGTCCTAGTGGGAGTTTGTTGGATTTTGATATGTCCGACCATCGATTAGTCAACGTAACCATAAAGGCATGATCCAAGAGTTACAATCTGGACGACGAACAAGTTATAGTATTTGAATATTATATATTTGAGTATTATTGATCACAGAACGAACAATAGGCAAATCGTTATAATAATTACGATTAATTTGTTTCGAAAAACAATTTAAAGAGACAAGGTAAAGCGGTGACCGTAAAAGATATAAACGATTATAAGAATTATTAAAGTGGTTAACAATTTAATAAGGAAATGTTATTACGTCAAAATACAGTTTTGACAAAAATAATATTAAGACGTTATTTAATTATAACGTATGCAAGAGATTCAATTTATGATAATAAATTAAAAACAGATAAAATAAATATTATTAAGACGTTAATAATAATTATCCGGATGAAACGTTTTGGATAATCAGTTAACTAAAACGTGGAGATTGTTTTAAATATATATCAGATATATTGGGTATGTTTTGAACATATAAACTTTAACTGGTAATAACTGTATTAACAGTTAATGTTATGATGTTTTATTTGAGAAAAAGACAGTAATTTAGGGATCACATTGTAAATATAGGTCAGATCTTAACCCTAATTACACAGAATAAGCCTAAAAATTTAACCCTATATCTCCATTGCTCTCCCTCCCTGGACCACCACCACCGCCGATGTTGGCCACCTATGCCGCCGTCGCCATTACTGCTCTCTGGCCAGCCGCTGCCACTGCTTCGCCGCAGCTGCCGCCAACCAAACCCCGTCGCCGCTGCCACCGCCGCCGTTTCCGCCGCCCCCTCCGGTCGCCATCGCAGTCCGCCATCGCCACCACAGTCGGCTGCCGCTGTGATTTGGGTGATTGTTGTTTTCGCGTTACGGGTCCTCACTCGTTTACTCGAGTGTTGACCGGTTCGAGTTGTTCAAGGTTGTTGAACGAGTGATCAAAGGATTTTTAGCGGATCCATTTGTCGCATTCAGGTTGACTAATCTCGGTCTCGTCAGGGTCAATCTCTAAAACATCCTATGGTTATGTTTTTATATATTTATCTGAATTATTTGTAATTGGATCACTGATGTGGAATACACAACTCGTCGAGAGAAGTTTTGAAATTAGTCGCTTTCGCAAAAGATTATTTATCACAATAATTATCTGATAAACTAGTAAATATAAAATATGATTTTACATTAATTCATCAACATTTATTTTGACCTAAACGAGTCATAGATTCCGAACACATGTATCTGTCTCGTAAGGTAAAACGGATGTGGGTCGCTACCCATCTAGTTCGCCAGAGCTTGAAATTTTGCCTTGGTAAGAAGCCCAAAACTCCAAATATTGAATTATCTCTGTTATCAATGTTGGTTTTTGTTTATCTCTGGTAATGATCTATGTGTATCTAAGTTGTGCTATTATTGGTTACGTTCTCTGTGAGTCTATGTGAAGCCACCATTTTCAATGGTATATATGTTGCACACATTACTTACTCGTGTTTCTTGCCCCCCCCCCCCCCCTCCATAGTCACGCTCCTAAAGTATGGGAGGTTGGTCTTTGGTTGGTGATAGTATGTTCCTCAGATCTATTACTCACCTTCTGTTGATAGCACTAAGTTTTGTTGTTCGAGCTTAATTTTTTGTTGCTTGGCATGTAGAATTGGTTGTTCTCTGTAGGCGAACAGTACTCTCTCAAATGCATTAAATATGTGGTGGGTTAGCTGCGATAAACCATATATATGCATCGGTAGTGCGTTTAGGGTGCACTAGGAGTCGGACCGAGAACGGTGTGTGTGTGGGGGGGGGTGGGTATGTCTCTTGTGGTTGGGTATATTGCAATCCATTTTTCTTTGTCGGCGTTCCTAACGTAACCCTTGTGGTAAGGTAAAGATTGGCACCAGCGTAATTGATTCAGTAATCGAGAATATACTCATATCCTCTGTAGAATCTGTTGTGTCGTTTCTACGTTGGTCTTAAATGTCATAAATGTGTGGGTTACTGATAAAAACCTTTTTAACTACCTTTTCTCTAAATTGCTAAGTCTCTACTAATTTCAGAACAAAATTTCCTAAAGTAGGGGAGACTATAACATTTGCATTTTTACCCGGTTGTGAAACCCGACCCATTTTGAATTTTTGCGTTTTCCTAATTTACGAATTATGGAGTACCGAGAGAATATTCGGGTGTCAATATCTCAAAATAATGTTTTAAAAGATTCATAATCGTTTTCCGAAACAAAATATTTAAGTGGAAGCGTTTGGATTCAAATTGGATTCCTCGAATCGAAAATAAAGCAATTTGCGGTTTTTACGCGATTTTGGTACGCGATTCGTCGTTTACCGGGAATATCGTATTTGAGTATTGTATGTCAAATTTAGCATAGTATGTGTCCAATAATCATAATCATAAATCATGTTGATACTTGTTTTTATTGTACTGAAACTGTTATGTCTTGTGAATTATGTGCGAAATTGTTACGTGAATTTAATTGTGCAATCCTAATATGTTATATATCATGTTGATACTTGTTTTTATTGGATTTGATGTGATAAAAATGATGGTAAATTAAAATTGGGGGAAAACGTAGAAAACCGGGACCAAAAACGAGAAAAACATACAAAATGGGTTACGGTCAACTAAAGTCAAATGGGCTGCCTAACGGAGGCTCTAAGCGTATCGCCTAGAGCAACCTAATGCCCCAAGCGATACGCTTGTTTTGATGTTTCCAGCAAAACCCGAATTTCTCACTAATTTAGCCCCATTAGGCACCACCACCTCATTTTACAGCTACCAAATGACCAAAAATCCTCTCTAAGTCTGCTCTAGGGTTCTTGCATCAATATCCAACCTTTTTGTTGATTTCCTTTGAAGATCCAAGTCCCATTTCATCCTTGTTTCATCATCTACTTTCAGTATGTTGTTCTTTGCTTAATTTCTTGTAAAAAAGCTCCAAGCTTTAACCTTTATATTAGATCTAGAGCTGTATGATGATGATATGATGATTCCATGAGTAGATCTAGGGTTTATATTGATAAAGTTTGCATATTTGAAGCAAAAGTATGATTGTTGTGATGTTGATGATGATCCATGCATAGATCTAGGGTTTTTGAGGTTGTATGCAAGTAAAGATCCAAATTTTATGCATGATTCTTGTTATGGTTGCTTAATAATCGTAGATCTAGTGTTGTTATGCAATAAAGTCATGAACTTTACGTGGAATCTATGGTAAAAACCCGATTTCAGTAACCATGCATGATAGATCTATAATAAAGGTGCTTATTTGGTGTTAGATCTTGTATAAAGTTGCATGATTCATGTAAATGGATGCATAAGGAACAATAAAGTTGTAAACTTAATATTGGATTGCATGTAGAATAATTTATAGAAATTATTTACATGAAATTATCGTATAAATGGCTAATTAGGTCAAAGTGGAGTGCATGCATGTGGTTAGGAACCCATGGTATAACTTGAAATGTGCTAATTGAGAATCTATGTGACTTAACTTAAAATGATGATATAGTTTTATCATGGAATTGACTCACATGTATTAAATATATAATTACCGAAAAATATATGACTATGTAAACTCACTCGTATGATCATGTAATTTCTTGGCTAAGTGTTTGCATGCTATTAGTCAAATTAGGTATACGTTATACGAGTGTACAAGTCCCAAGTCTCCTATCCCAGTGGGAATGACAAGACTTTATACGATTATCTTGTCGACCGTACATCGTATACGCGGGATAATATCATAAATAATTGTGACACGCTATGTTTATCATCATACAACGTGTCATATGTGATATACATGTTAGGATAAATTTGGAAAACCTAAGTTTGATCACCAATGTATAAGATTATGAATGACTGAAATAACTCGATATCAATAATGATAGGTTAGGTTACAATATATATAGTTTATAAGAAACCCTAGAAACCTAACTGGGTCTGTGGGCTCATACTAATAAAATCTAATAATGGTATTAATATATTCCAATACTCCCCCGCAGTCGGAGCGGAAATATAATGGAAGCTCAGACTGAAAAACAAAACACACTAAAAAAATAGAAACAAGTGCATTAAAATAAACTAGCTTCGCTCTCGTCTTCGACTCGTAAGTCTTAAATTCTGCCAAAATTTCATGGTCTTTAGAATAGAATCCATGGTCTGCAACCCCAGATTTGGTCTTGGTTCCTGAAAAAAAATAAACATGATCAGCTACATCACAATCAAGCATCGATTTCATCTTATCGGATATGACGTGGCAAAATAGGGGAGAAGGCTGCAAGAGAAATAAAGAAAAAATAAACAACTCGGCATCATGTGACTGTGGTCGGGTGATGTGTCAAGGTTGTATACAAATACAACGGTCTCTTAGATCCGTAGATCAAGAGATGAGATCCGTAGATCTAAAAGGAAAAGAAAACAAGGCCGGTGATTATGGTCAGAAGGCAATTATATGTATAACATTAGAAATTAGAAAGGAATAGTAAGGTTTTTAGTTTTCATATATTGACCACATAAGTTTGATATTTGACATCTTTTACCCTAAAACTTTTACGCTTTTTTTTCTTTTTTTAAATGGAATAGTAAACTTTAAGTTTTCATAGTGTAGCCACATATGTTTCATACTTTTACGTTTTTTACCCCTACCTTTTAATTTTTTTTTTGTTTTAAGTTTTGTGCTCTTCTATTTTTGCCACGAAACTTTTAACTTTTATACCTTCAACTTTAGTACACTTTTATAGTTTTATATTTTCACCACGAGACTTTTAGATTTTTACGCTTTATACACCTTGACTTTTTAAATTTCGTTTTTATTATAATACTTTTATATTTTAGTATACTTTTAGAGTTTTTTATTTTTGCGATGACTTTTTTACTTTTAGAGTTTTTGACTTTTGCAACGTCTATTTTATATACTTTTATACTTTGATAGCACAACTTTTAAACTTTGACGTTTTGTTACCCTAATATTTCCTACATTCATTTTTTAAATATATTTTATTTGTATAGTTTTATACTTTGACAACACAATTTTTAGACTTTGACGTTTTATTCCCTAAAATTTCTTACTTTCGTTTTTTAGTATACTTTTTATAATTTTACACTTTTACCACGAAACTTTTAGACTTTTATGTTTTATACTCATTAACTTTTCTACTTTCGTTTTTTAGTATTCTTTTAGAGTTTTCGACTTTGGTCAATATTTTTTTATAGTTTTATACTTTCGCCACAAAATGCGGACGGGTCACAAAATTAAATAAAACTGAACGACACGGTCATTGCAGGCGCGCGGGCCGGTCTGCAACTTGTTTTTTTTTAAAAGAGAAAAGAAAATAAAGAGATTAAACTCTTGATTGGATTGACTAAGATTAATAACAACGAAGCATGATCCGATAAGAAGAGCCGAGAGATACGATTGAATGCTTGATCCGGCCATATAAAAACTGTGTCTTAAGGAACCTAAGCAAATAACAATTAAAAGCTAGAGACCACCAATATCATTCCATTCACGTGCATTCCTGATTTAGGAATCAACAGGGGAAAGATCTATAGAAAACCAATAATTATCCAGAAAACCAAAAAACCAACCTTTTTTTCTCTATAACTTCTTCATATATTAATATTTTTTAAAAATAATTTCACCAAAAATTCTATAATTTTATTAGCTTTATTTATGGGAAAAAAAATTTAAAAAATAAAAAGTTTAGTGATTTTTTATTATTGCATCATGCAATAGTACCAATAGTATTGCATAATGCATTATAATTAAAATTACTTAAAAACAAGAGACTTAACTTAAATATGAATGTGGTTTATGCGAATAATGTAAAAAACAAAGAATTGACATTCATAAACCAATTTTATATTATTGTTGCATAGTGCAATATTAATTTCAAGCTAAAATTCGAATTTTATTTTATTTTTAAAAAAAACTCGAAAACGTTTTTAAAGTTTTTTCTTTTTCCAATATTCTTAAAATCATGAAAGAAACATATAAAAAAAGTTTAATAAAAATAATTTTTTTCCTTGGTTTTTTGGTTTTTTATAAAATATTGGTTTTTTATAGAACCCAACCCTAAATCAACAATTCTTTTTCTTTCTTCTTTTGAAATATAATAGCTAGGGTGAATGGGTTTAATAAAGAAGGAAGTGGTGATCAGATTTAATTGCTTTGGAGGGAGAACGGATAAGGAAAAAATATTGGACAAGACGGTGGCGATCGAATTTAATGGTAGGTGTTGATCGGATGTAATTGTTATGGAGGGAGAGCCGATCAAGAAATTGGAGGCGGGTAGGGTTTTACGTCGAATTCAAAAGCCATGAATCAGAAGGAAAAAAATTAAGAGCAATTACCGGAATCTCGAATCGAAAAAAAACGAAGCTTTATTCGAGCGGAAAAATAGAAGAATAAATTAAACGGAACAAACGAAGCTGGGACAGGGCGGCGGCAATGGTGGCACGCCACCCTATCTAAGGTTTGAACGCAGTGGAGACGACTAGGGTTTGGATCGCTTAGGCTGTGATACCATATAAGATTATGAATGACTGAAATAACTCGATATTAATAATGATAGGTTAGGTTACAATATGTAGAGTTTATAAGAAACCCTAGAAACCTAACTGGGTCTGTGGGCTCATACTAATAAACCCTAATAACGGTACTAATATATTCCAATACAATGTGTAATCGAGTCCACTTGTCTAATGTCCGCGCGTTATCGGGACAGTCGCTCAACACAATCAACACACATTGTTACATGTCATAGGTGAAGTCTAAGGGGATTCATTGCTTCCTTCGGTTGGTTGTTCGAAATACTAAATATGCACCCTAATGTGAGTTTACAACCCTAATTTTACTTGTTTCACTTTTTGGGGGAGAAGACATGCGGTAACGTTTATGTTTTCATAAACACTCTTTTAATTAATATACTATATTGTGACCATAGCAAGATTCAATTTGCCAAATCATAAAACTCCTTCTGCAGCGTACCATGAATATTGGTTTGATAATGGGAAAATCTTTAGTAGATCTACTGGGTTTGACAAGCCCTGTCCCGGTTAGTCGCTCTAGCCCCACTCGCCTTCTAGGGAGTAGAGACGGGTAATATATTGTCCTAAGGTTTTCTCATTGCTCTGAAAAGGCATGAGGGGGAGGCAGTTTCATTTCAGTCAAGTAATGGGTACATGACGCTATTGGGTTATAATAAGCATGGACTAGATATCAAAGGGTATATTAACTTCTTTAGGATCGGTATCCCGTTTTCGGATTAGGTCTGGTTGAGACTAATCGGTTAACTTACGGTTTTGATAAATGATTATCCAACTGTTCCATTTAAACTTTGTGAACTCACCAACCTCGTGTTGCCGCATAGTGTGTAACAAAGTTCGAGGTATATTCTAACTAAGGAAAAGTAAGACACAAAGAAAGCAATATCTAAACTAAGCATGCAATGCACGAAGTTCCTGTGTTTGGACACCTAACGCAATAGTTTAGGTCATTCTGTTTCAAATAACCCAGTTCCCTATAGCCATGGTTTGATACCAATCCATCATACCCCAACCGATGACGGAAACGTCGGGGGATGATTAGATTACCCATAAGCGCATGACAACTAACTAAGTGACAATAATTAATTAAACTGAATCTCATTGATAACATTGAAATGGTATAATACACGAAACAAATGGGTAACCAATACAATTTCTCTTTATTAAACTAGGTCCAAAAGCCCTATGTGATCGAATCTAGAAACATCAACAACTTAGCCTGCAACATGTATATAATAAAAGGGGTCAACTATGAATAGTTGGTGAGTAACCACAAGTTTGATACATAGCATATAGTTGAAAACATGCGATGTGACATATGATAGAATAAGTGAATGTGTAACATGCTAGAAGATATTGATAACATGATAGGCTAAGTATAACCAAAGTTTACTAGTATAAAATGACAACATGAAAGACTAGAAATAAAAAAACCTCAATGACATATGATAGATTCCCTAACTTGAAGGTTAGACTAATATGAAATAATGAAATAGGCTCCAAACACTCAACACCACAAGTCGAGTGGGTTGTTAACCGACAGATCTACCTTTGTTACCCCAGGCCTTACGATAATGATTATACCATGAAAGACATGACATCCATTGACAAACTTGACATCCAATGACAAACACGAAAACCTTTAAAAATCACATATTGACAAATCATGCTAGAAGTCACATAACACATAATTAACACATGGAGCACACACGCATTGTAATTGATATACTTGAAAAACGACACATTGAAATATAGGATACATGTTGTAACCCCAAAATGATAAATTGAGAAAATAGACAAGGATTACTCACGTGAATAGCAACTGAAGACATGAAAAGCTAGAAGTGGAAAGCACGGAAATGAAACTCGAGAAGGTCACCGTAAACATGATCGATTCAATGAGTATAGGTTATTGGGTTATGTTCTTACGCATTTGTGGAATGCGTGTGTATAATATGAATTTAAATTGGAAAACGATTAAAGTTTGAAAGTAATAACACCTTAAAAGTTACTAGGCATGCTTTGGCCTATCACTCTCATTAGGGGGTCCCGGGTAAGCGCCGAGGTCCAAATGGGATTTATGCGAACGCTTATCCTTGACAGAGACCCCGACTACCGATGCTTCACCCTTCTAGTTACTACATACAATTTGTGTTTTAAGAACTATTACTTATCTTATATAAATAAGAGGTTTGAAGAGTTTGGAATCCTATTGTTTATGTGGAATAATCCAAGTTTGAAGGACTTAAATTGTAGATAATCAAAAGTCTAAAGTTCGGGGACCTAATATGTCAATATATGAAAACTAAACTTTTTGGGCCAAAAGTGTAAATACTATGTATAATTATTGACATATTTCTAACTTCAAGGTTTAAAATGGCCAAACTATGGAGTTTGTAACTACTGATAAAAGTAATCCTTAAAGTATGTTAAAATGGCAAAAATGACCAAAAAGATCTAAAAGCTTACATGCAACACTTTTGAGGAGTTGGTTGCACATAACATGTTTATTTTAATGGTTTCTAATTATCAAACCCGTTTACCATGTTAAAGATCAAAGTTAGTAGCAAAAATGGTGAGTGTTATGCGTATAACGCAAAGCTCTTAACTTTTAATCTTAAAAATCAACTTTGTGTCTTTCAAAATACTTTAATACAGATTTAAAACAGAGTTGAATGGCAAGTCCTGGGGACAAAGTCAATCTTTGCATTTAGTTGAGGATCAACTAGAATCGTGATTGATTATGTCTAATGATGGAAAATCTTGTAGAATACGTTTAGGGTGAATCACATAATAAAATAGATCGAAAATGGAGTATTAAGCCCAAAAACAGCACGGAATCAAGTTTAGTCGCGACCAGGTATGCTGAACTTGGTTCGCAGACCGTGAAAATCATCCCCTAGCGGTCCGCGAGGGGTGACTGCCAACAAAATTATATATATATATATATATATAGATATATTATTCTTGTTCGTTCGATCTCGTTTCAAGCAGTGCACACTAGCATATAATCATGGGTCCGCATGATGTTATGATGTAAATGGGTTCAATAAGAACCATAATTATGTGCTAATGTGTAGTTGAATGGTAAATGGGTTCAATAAGAACCATAATTATATGCTAATGTGTAGTTGAATGGTAAATGAATTCAATAAGAACCATAATTATAATATGCAATTGAATGATAAATGGTTTACAGGACCCAAATCATTTGTAATGTAACACATTACTACTATATATATATTACATTTGAAATTTAAAAGGAATAGGGTAGTTTCCTTCTTTTTTGTTTTCACCACATCTTTTGGTGGGTTTTATACTTAAACCCTATAGTTTTTTTCTTTTATATTTTGACCACTTTTTTTTTTTTGTATTTATACTTAAACTCATTAGTTTTTTTGTTGCTTTCATATGGTGTTTGTGTATTTATTTATATATATATATATATATATATATATATATATATTACATTTTTAAATTGAAAGGCATAGTGTAGTTTTAGACCTTTTAGACTTTGTCCATCATATTTTTTTTAGTTTTATACTTTGATCACAAAACTTTTAGATATTTATGTTTTATACTTTTTAATAGTTTAAACTTAGATCACAAAACTTTTAGACTTTTATGTTTTATACCCCTTAACTTTTCTACTTTCGTTTTTAGTATATTTTTAGAGTTTTAGACTTTGGCCATGACTTTTTTTATAGTTTTATACTTTGACCACACAACTTTTAGAATTTTACGTTTTATACCCCTTAACTTTTCTACTTTCGTTCTTAGTATACCTTTTGTAGTTTTATACTTTCACCAAGCAACTTTTAGACTTTTATGTTTCATACCTCTTAAGTTTTCGAGTTAGGTTTTTAGTATATTTTCAGAGTTTTTTTAGTGTTGTAGAAAGCGCTAGGCGGTAGCTAGGTGTCAAGTACCGCCTAGCATTTAATCTGGATTAATCGGGATTTGTAACTTTTTTAATATTATATATATATACACATATATATGAAAATAATACTTTGAAATCCACATGAATACTTCATAATTCATAGAATTCAAGCTTTGTTATAACAAAAAAAAAAGTACTTATAAATTTATTTTTTCCGATTTTGACCGGTTTTTTATCCATTTTGACCGACTTTTTTCGCCTAACTCTTTCACCGATTAATGACCGCCTAGCTAAAATTTTCTAGATAAACGACCGATTACCGATTAATCGCCGCCTATGCCGATTTTTACAACACTGGAGTTTTCACTTTGGCCATGGCTTTTTTATAGTTTTATACTTTCACCACATTAAAATGTTTCTTACTTAAGCTGACGGGTAAATGGGTGGCCTGCCGCGAAGCGCGTGCGGGTCACCATCTTGTATATTACATTTTCAAATGAAAAGGCATAGTGTACTTTTACACTTTTGAACTTTTCCTACCAAATTTTTTTAGCTTTGTACTTTGATCACTAGACTTTTAATATATTTTTTTCTTATATATATATTTTTTTGTTTTAAGTTTTGTAGTCTTTTACTTTGGTCACGAAACTTTCATAATTTTACGTTTCAAACTTTGTGTGGCCATACTTTTAGAGTTACATAATTTGGCCACATATGTTTCACACTTTAACGTTTTCTACCTTCTAACTTTTAAGCATTATTTTTTTTATTGGTTTTAAGTTTTATGGTATTCTACTTTAGCCACGATTTTTTTTTTGTTTTAAGTTTTACGGCCTTCTACTTTAGCCACGAAACTTTCATATTTTTAAGTTTAAAACTTTGTCTGGCCATACTTTTAGGGTTTCATAGTTTGGCCACATATGTTTCACACTTTTAAGTTTTCCACCCTCTAACTTTTAAACTTTATTTTTTATTGGTTTTAAGTTTTGTGGTATTCTACTTTGGCCACGAAACTTTCACAATTTTATGTTTTAGGACATAGTGAGATTTTATAGTTTCATACTTTGGCTACATAAGCTTCACACTTTTACATTTTCTACCCTTTAACTTTAGAACATTGTTTTATTTTTTGTTTTGAGTTTTGTGGTCTTCTACTTTGGCTACGGAACTTTCACAATTTTACATTTTATACCCCTTAAGTTTTCAACTTTTGTCTTTTTGGTTTCCTACTTTAGCCACTAAAGTTTTATATATTTATGCTTTTTACCCTAAAGTTTTATAATTTATTTTTATTAACTTTTGTGGTTTCTTGGCTTTGGCCACCAATGTTTTCAACATTTATGTTTTTACCTTTCAAGTATTCTACTTTATTTTTGTTATTTTCTACTTTGGTCACAAATGCTTTACACGTTTACGTTCTTACCCCTTAAATTTCCTACTTTATTATTTTTTTGGATTTCCTATTTTGGCAATTGTTTTATATATTTACGGTTTCTTGCCTCTGAAGTTTCCTATATATGTAATGACTAAACTTTTGTAATAACATCAACTTAGTTAACTGCAATCTATGTACTGAATATCTACATACTATAGTTTAGTATTGCTAAAACAAATAACAAGGGTGGCCCGCCGCAACGCACGGACAGGTCACCAACTCGTTAATAATTGTTGCACATGTGTGAATTATGCTTCAATTATAAATGGGAGTTGGAAAAACTCATCAACGTGAGATTAATGATTTATGGTGAATTGTGTTACAAATGAAGCTAAATGATTCGAAGGAATCATGACAAAATGGATTATGATGATTAACTATAAATGGGTCTTTGGAACCATAAAATAGTCAAGCATGACTACAATGGAGGAAAATGGTTCAAGAAAACCATCACCATGTACCATGTGATAAACGATCGCAGATGGTTCATAGGAACCATAGATCATGGGTGGAAATGGTTATTGAAAATCATGGGAATATATAATTGTAAGGAAACGTGGTAACCGACTCCTAAGAGTCATGATTGATGAGTCATTGGCATTAGAAGTAGTCTATAACTCATGTATGCATAATTACTAGAATTATGAATATGCAACTTGATAGGATTGCTTGATGATCCTAATTGTTTATTATGTTGATAGTGAAACAAAATAGGTCATTAGACCTGTATAATAGTAATAAAGGAAGGTATTTAGTCTTAATATATGCAGGAAATAATCTCACTACTAGATAGTAAAGCTTAACTGGTTGAATTAGGCTGGATTTGTTAACCATACCTAATTGGAATTTAAACCCAAAAGGGGTATTTAAAATGGTGAAATAACATGTTTGTTATTAAGTCTTAGAGAAGTAGTAAAATGACCCCAAGTTAGATTGTGATCAACATGGAAGAATTGGGAAAAACAGCCTGTAAAACCATGAAACGGATCTTACTACTGGTTTGCTCGATCATATGAATGAGAACGAGATGTAAATATAAAGTTTTTTTATTGAAATCACAAAGACTCAATTACACACTCTTAATGAAGCATAACAGAGAAACACTCTAAAAAACACATAGTTAAGATCTAGTCACTCTCAAGTTCTCTCAAAAGTCTCTCAAAATACAAAGCAAACATGTATTTATACTAAGAAATCCTGTGGGACCCGAACTGATCCGAAGTCACACTTCGGGTGTCACTTCGTTCCAGTTCGTGTCCCACTTCGTGACATTGATTTCTTGCAATTTTCGTCTTGTTCAAATACTTCACATGACGAACCGATTATGCTCTAACACAGCCAAAATATGGCTAAGTATGGGGAGCTGGCCGGATAGGCCTGAACCCTGGAAATATCGCTCCAAGCGTATCACTTGGAGTAATTGATTCTGCGATATGCTTGGGCACTAAATTTGGTAAATTTTGTTTTTCTTTATTTTTAATGATGATTAATTGTAATATTGCAATGCAAACTCACATTGGAAGTGGATAAATTGCAGGTTAGTCAGAATTGGAGCCCGGATCACCATTGAGCTTGTCAAAGAACCAAACACTATCAAGATTGTGATTTACAAGCATTACTTTGAAGCAATGCATTGTCAGGTCTCCCCTTTAGTCCAGAGAACCTATATCATGTTTAGAAGTTAAACACCCCGGACCGTTGTCACACCCTGAGAAAATGGCTGAATGTGGGCATGTGACTGATTTGGCATCATGGTCATGGTTATGAATGATGACGTCTAATGAACATTTAATTTAACCATTATCTTTTGAAAATATAAGTTTCAAACATTTATTTAAACATCTAAAACCGTGGCAGCGGAATCAAAGTAGTGGTTACATGATAAGTTTTCCAAAAGACATAGTCATGAGATTTATAAACATAACTACCCTAAGGCGTAATGCGTCTAAATCTCCAAAATGAAATGCATGAACACACGGCAGGCAGACCATGATATGACAAGCAGGATCGGAACAGAAAAACATGGAGTTGCAGTCTCTAATCACCTGAGAATTCAAGAATTTAAAAAGGTCAACAAAATTGTTGGTGAGTTCACAGGTTTTATGACACTAGAACTGTTGGAATTTAGGTTTGAAAATGTTTAGTCTGTCAGAATATTAGTTTATTTGATACTGTTGTTGTAAAGATTAATCATGAACCTTGAATTCAAAACTAACTGTTTACCCACTCCTGGTATCCTTCCCCAAGGACACCGAATGACCAGAATAACAAATGTACCCCTTGACTATAACCGTGGAGTCATGACTGGAGCGACCAAGTCAGGGCAGGGTCGTCAACCCAAATAGATCTACTCACAAGCTATCGTTTCGAATGAACTAATTGAACTCAATTAATAGTGGGACTTAGGCATATAACATGAATCAACATGAATACACAGTTTGGGGATATGAAAAGAACATGCAATCAATACTTCTTACAGTTATCATAATATCTGACATAAATGAAATTGAAAAGTAATCATTGAATTCTCCCCCAAGTTAGAAAACAGAAATGTAAAAGGGGCCGTGAAGACTCACATGATTGAAGATGGATGACAGATATGATTGGTTGAACTTAGCCTAGCAAACGTCTACAAGGTAATGTTATGACGTATTAGGGTTTGGCTATCTTGAGTTAGTGAATACGTCACTCAATGTTCAAGGTTAAGTCTCGACTGTTGTTACCCGATGGCAGTGATGGAAATCCTAGGACATTATTTATTGGTTAATAAATAATATTGAAGTTGGTGGAATTTATTATCTATTTGAATAAATAAACAATAATTAGATTTTCGCGTTTGAAAAATAATTATTGAATAATATGGATTATTTTTCTTTAAACGTTAGGAGAATTATAAATATTTAATTTATTAAATATTTGTAAGGTTTTGAACCCTTTTGATTAATAATTAAGATCTTTCATTTATTATGAAGAAATGTTTCCCAAAAATATATGAAGTTATATTTTGGTAAAAAGTTAAGTGTTGGTTCATCCGGTAGTTAGCCGGTTTCACCGGTTTGACCGATTTGACTCGTCTTATGACATTCTTAAGTTTCCTTAACACTTAGGATTTGTTAGTAGACTTGTTCTAATGTGTTTTAGGGTTCTAAGTTGCCAATTTAATCGGTGGAAGTTTAACTTGTAAAATCCGACGTTTTCGAGTAACCGAAAGTTACAGTTTTTGTCCGGTTTGTTTATAAAACATGTTTTTCCAACTTTGAACTTTATAAACCATTTTTATATGTCAAAATAAGCATGTTTCATGTTCTGGACCAGATTCGATTCTTAACCAAAAATATGTTATAATTTTTACCGAAAAGTCGTAGTTACGATATTTAATCGTTTTGTTTTTAAGTGTTTAACTTCTCAAATCATTTCGTATGTTTGGTAAACATCTTTGGCATCCCTAATAATACATCACAAGTCCTAAGTGGTCACAAGTTGGTCACGACGGTTTTAAACTTAATTCTTTCATGAAAATAAATGGTGTTTTTATCATAAAAATCCCATGTTTACATTTCTTTAGAGTTTCATGGTCGGGTCTTTGTTAAACACTTTTATGACTCAAAATCATCCTTAAATAACTTTGGTTTCACTTTTGGAGTCAAAACTATAAGCGTTAGAAAGATTGGAAAAATGTATATTTTTCTAAGTGACAGCAGTTTTATGACACGCAGAATATGTGTGTCATCTCTGATCAGTGTTCATACTACATGTATTTTCCAGATGACAGCAGTTTTATGACACGCAGAAAGTGTGTCATCTCTGATCAGTTTTTACAAAACATATATTTTTCATGAAATCCGATTTTTGACATTTTGTATCCATGTTTTACACCAAGTTAAGTGTTCCAAATCATTTTTAACATACAAGAACTAGTAGTTGTCCAAACTTGGTCATTAAAGTGGCACTTTTTAACAAACATACAAGTTATGTTTTATTTTTAGTCAAATAATCAAATTTAACATGAACTAGTTTCCATCATGAGCACATAACCATACTAACATACATGTTTGCTAGCAAGTCATACAACAACCAAATCAAGACTTATCATGAACATGACATGTGACATATAAATATGAAGATTTATAGAAAAATAAGCAAAGAAAGTAAGTTTCCTCACTTAGAGTTTTCCGGATCGGTAAAGGACTTGATGGGTTGTTGAATTAGCTTCCAAGTTTAGCTCCTAACCCAACCTTGATCTTTGATTTGGACGATGATGATGAAAGAATGAAAGAGAGATCATGGATTTTGTCAAGGAAACAAGAGGTTAGAATGGTTGTTTATGAAAGAAATCAAGAAGGAAATGAAAGAATAATGATGAAGTAAGAGTTTTTGATGGATTACCTTGAACAAGGGAATGATTAGAAGCTAGAATGTGTGGTGGTTGATGGTGGAAAAGTGGTGGTTGGCGGTGGTGTATGGTGGGCCGAGAGCAAGAGAGAGATGAGAGAAAAAGTGTGTTTGTTTTCTTGAAATGAGTTATGTGTGAAATGAGAGGTTAAGTGCTTATAAGAGATGGTTAGGTGGTGGTGTTTTGGTCTCGGTTTTAAGGTGAAGCCGAAGGGGAGGTTCGGTTGGTGGGTGTGAGCCGTAAACAAGAAAGAAAGAAAGGAGAAATGAGCCAAGGCTTGAACCAAGTGAGTTCTCATGTGTTGGTGTGTTTGAAATTTGAATCAAATGGTGTGTGTGGAGGTGTCTAGGGCCGGTTACAAGGAAGGAGGGACAAGGGACAACAAGGTGGCTAGGGGGACAAGTTGTGTCTCTAGTGTAAGTGGTTAATGGGTTTACCCAATGGTTAAGGGAATTTGTCATGTACTTAGCCTACAATCTTGTTTAATATCATGGTGACAAAATCTTTTAAACATGTGCTCATTGGGTGCAACACTAACAAGTGTTTAGGGAAATGGTTAGCTTGGTTAAGGGAATTCGGTTAGAACCGAATGGGAGGAGAAGGAAAGAAAACCAGAAGAAAAAGAAAGAAGGGAGGGGAGCCGTAGGCTCGAACCCGGGAAAAGAACAGAGAGAGAGAATTGGGTCGGCGGCCCAAACCGGAAAGAAGAAGAAGAGGAGGCGAGCGGGCTGGGCTCGCGGGCCGAGAGAAGAAAAGGAACGGGCCGGGCCGGGGGTTGGGCCGGTAGGCGGGCCGAAGGAAAAGAGAAAAGAAAAAGAAAGTTGGGCCGGTAGGCCCATTGGGCTCACTGGGCTCGAACCGGGTCTCGGGTCGGGTCGGGTTGAGTCCGGGTCGATCCAACGAGTCCAACGACACTTTGTTTGGGTCGAAACGATAAACGGATAGAAAGTCGGTTTTTGGCTCGATCTCGAATGTTTTATATATTCATATAAATCGATAAAATAAATAAGCGTCGGGTTCTAATTGGAAATGTCACAAGTCTTATGATTTTGCTTTGTTGTTTTTGTGTACTAACGATGTACTCCAAGTTTGAATTTAAATGTTTGCTCGACGTGAGCGGGTTACGTTTAAAAGTTGACGAAATTAGTTTGACGAAAATAAATAGTTTTGAAAGAAAAATGAATTGTTTGAGGTTGAAATAGTTCTAGAATTTAAAACCAAGTTATTGTTTGACTAGAATGGTCGTTTGAATAAACGTCACGTTTGAAATACGTTTGACATTACGTAATTGTTAGAAAAATATAAAATGTTCTTTTTATATTTAAAGTTCCACAATTTAATATTTATGAAATTTCTTGTTATTGAAGTTCCATTTTGAATAGTTGCGGGACTTGATTGATTTCCATTACGGGTAATTGTTGTCGGACCTAGACTGTCTATGTTTGCACGTAAAGTCATCTAATTTAGACAAATTAGCCTAATGCACATAGAATCACAGTTAATTGCACATAATTATAATATTAATGTATACCTGGAAAGTACGAGTTGTCACAACCGTAGTCTTTCGACCACGTGTCAATTGTTTTACATTGGTTAGTTTGAATTGATTGTTTTTTAAAGATTGTATATAACAGGTTCCGTTCGTAAGGATTTCAATACTTACGAACAGGTCATGCCCAAATTTTTTAAAAAATAAAAGTTCATCTCGCAAGGAATTAATAGCTCTCATAAGAGTTATTTAAAGTGATGAGATAGATTATTATGTGTTTTGGGCTATAATAAAATGAAATATTTTCTGGGACAAAAAAATTGGATGTTTGGGACACGTCATAAAACGTTAAACTCTAAAACGGGTGTTACAGTTACAAATGAGCTCTCGTAGTCCCAAAGTTGGATCTCCTTCACAAGAAGAGCCCGAATTAGTAATTTGACGACGTATGCCCTCAAGATGTTCATACATTAGTTCTTGTAGTTTCCGAGCTTGATCATGCCTAATCACAACGGGGTGGCCTCCCATTATGTTCTTCGTTTCTACATCTAGTGTAAGAAGATGTTCATAAATGAATTTGTGTAGTTGCGAAGTGTTGCGTCCCAGAATCCCGAGGGGTGGTATTCTTCCTGGTTAGCGACTTCAAGTTATCTTGAGTGATGTTGGGGTGTCCTACAAAACAAGAAACACCGTTAGCCTCGACACGAAGGGCCCCGAAGGGGGTCTTCGTGACCAAGCTCCGGCGTGAGAGTAAGAGGTTGTTCGTCGGAAGTATGCCGGAAATTAGGGAGAGAGTTATGGAGAGGAGAGAACTTACCTTCTCTTCCTGACTTACCTTTCCTTTTATACTAGAAGTCATCCCATCCGCAGTTTAATGCTGCACGGGGCATTTAATGCTCCGGACGTGCAGCTTCTCCGTCCAAGAGGGAAGACTGTTCGTACGGAGGCCCTTCCGTGGTCCAGGAAGCCCGACACTGGCTCTCCTTGTCCTTTGAGGCCGTCACATCACCGCTCGCCTATTCCCGAGGCCGGCGCTAGTCCCATCCTGTCGGATTTGTACCTTTGAGGAATATTTTAATTCCTTTTGTTCTCACGCGGGCCCTTACGCCTAGATGCTTCTCCTTCAAGCTTTGGTTGTGTCCTTCTCTAATTCTCATGTCCTTCTCTGAGGCCATTCGTGGGTATATCCCATCATGTCCCCCCTAGTCTCTAGTTCATTCGAGAATCAAAGGTGAAGAATACTAGAGACTCAATTCGGACGGGCCTTCTCTAATCTACGGCCCCTTCCGCTTCTCTAGCTTCTAAGGGCCTTCTGGCTTCTCTTTTACCTTGACGTTTTTACCCTCTTTAACAGTTGTAAACATGTTTGGTGGTTGAGGGCGGTTTACTTGTCATGTCGGACACGTGTCGCTATGGGAGTAAATTCTGAATCCCGATAGTTTTTCCTCTTATTTATTAACCGTCGAAAGGGAGAAAAGGGGTTATCAGTTTTCTTCTGCAACCGCCGGCGATTTCCTGCACTTTCTGCTATATTTTCACAGGTTAGTCGTTTTTTGTTGTCGGAATGTCTCGATCTGACTTGTCCTCTGTCGCGTTTGTCCTAAGTGGAGGTGAGCTTGCGGCATTTATCAAGGACTTCGATCTTCCCTTGACCTTGAACCCTAGGGTTCCGTTGCCGGAAGATCGTGCCGGGGCGACGCCTGATCGAGTGACCATTTATACTTTAACTTTTCGCCAGTGTAATGTCTGATATCCCTTGTCCCCTTCTTAGTTTCTGTTCTTAAGAGTTATGGGTGCCATTTTTCCCAAATGCATCCTATTGCTTTTTGTAAGATCATTCACTTCGAAGTTGCCTGGTTTGTCGCTCTCTGGTCAACCTTCAGTTCCCCTATTTCGCTGATTTTACAAACTCCGTTGGGATGGGGATTGGCTGACCTTTGAGAAGTGTCGTGCCCCTAAGTACCCTAGTTGTACCAATTACATCTTGAATTGTGTTCACGATTGGAAAAACAATTATCTTTTTGTTTCTTCCGACTTTTTTCCTAAAGCCCTTCCTATTCTTCCTGCCGGGACAACCATTTCTGATGTTCCCCCCAAGGACGGTTATGACGCTGATCTTTTGGAGCGGCTTGTTGCTAACCCTTCGTCCTGCCGGACGTTTAGCGAGGGGCTTCTGGTGATGGCTGGCCTTAGTAAGAAAGGACTTCCACAAGGCCACCGTTTTGTGGTTGTGAATGATGGAAAAGGTGTGTGGCCTTTTATGTATCTTGTGAATGCTTTGTTAATTTGCTTCTTATTTTGGCTTCTTTTGCCGTTTTTGTAGAGATGAGTTTGAAGAAGATTCTTGGCTCTGTGGGCAAGGGTTTTGATTTTACTGTTGTTCCTGCTGGGAAAGGGAGTGCTAGCCATTCTGGGCCCCGTGTATCTTTTGTTGATGATTCAGTCGCTGCTGACAGTAGTTGCCGGGGTATCTAACACAATCAGTGCTTCGTCGAGTGTTGATCCTTCCAATCTTGAAGGCCTTTCTATGACTTAGAAGCCACCAAAGCAAGAAGCGTCCTCCCCCAAGCTCTGATCTAGGAATTACCAAGAAACCTACCCTTCGTCTGAATCATAGGAGCGACAAGAAGACTATGGCATCCCCCTCCGTGGAGATGCCAACTACGGCCGTTGAAGCATCTACTCCATTCCCTACTTTTTCATCTCCTGATATGAAGCTCAAGGAGCCCGCTCCTTCGTCCAGTACTTCTCCTATGTTTATGGAGTCTGAGATTAAGACTTCTGCTCATGCTGGTATGTCCCTCTCTTGTTCTCGTCCCAAGGTTGTCGATTCTACTCCTGCCAGTTTTGCTAGGTGAATTGAGCTATTTGGTCCTTCTATTTGTGGTCCTTCTAGTTTTTCTGATTTTCTTCCATCTTATGATCGACTTCTAGAATCCCAAGAAAATTTTCTGAAGGACGAGTCGGAGCCCTCCTTTGATCCTTATGACTCTGATGGTGTCGATCCCCTGACCGCTTCCTCAAAGGACCTTCCATACATTCCAGATTGGACTATTAAGGAAGGAACCATAATTGCTGGTCCTGAGGCTTGTACTATGTTTTTGAGGAAGGCCCTTCCTCCTGCCGAGCGTTGGATGGCCAGTGCCGTTCAGACTGCTGAACTGAATTCCCATTTTGCTTGTAATGCTGTTGAATCCTTCAAACTGAGCACCGAGGTTAAGAAAAGGCTGAGCTAGACCGACGTTCAGTTTAGGAAGCTTAAGGAAACATACGACAAGCAGCAGGAGGAGCTGAGGAAGGCTTTGGAGGATAAGTTTAAGTTGTTGAAGGATTTGGACGACCTTGAGGGTGAGCGGATGGAAGCTTGATGAGTTGAAGGAGAAGGTTGTTTCGTTGGAGGCAGAGGTTGGAGTGGCGAACCATCGGTTGGGGGAGATGGAGGAGCTGGAGCAGCAACTGAAGGCCCGAGATATGGCCCTTGAGGAATAGAAGAGGTTGTTTGTTGATCAACAAGTAAGTTTTTCTGCCCCTTCTCTTTTTTCTTTTACCTTTGCTTATTTTGTCTTCCTGCAGGAAGCTTTAGCAAGGATGTCTTCCTCCTACCAGACTGCTGGCAAAGAGCGTGATGCAGTTGTTGAAGTAGCTGATGTTTTGAGGAGGGATGTTGAAGGTTTAAGGGCCCAGATTGTAGCCCTTACTGGTGACGCTGTTGGAGCCAGGGTGGCCAAGCTTGAGAAGGATCGCAGTGGTTGATCACCGAAGGCCTTTCAAAGGCGGTGAAGCGGGTTCATTCCTCTTCTCAGTATGCCACCCTTCTTAAGGACCTTGCTGATTCTTGCTCGACTGTGGGGTACCAGGTTGGTCTTAACGCTAGTTATCACTTTTCTGCTAAGGGGGTTCCAAAGGAGGAAACTCCTTTTTATGATGAAACGGCCGAGGAAAAAATGCAGGAGGCTGGTGGGAAGCTTTCCAATGCATCCTTTGATGTGTTGGCCACCATGGCTTCCCACCCTGAGTGGTCTGTTGAAGAACTGAATGATTTTGCTTCTATTGAAGACCCTACCACTCCTGGCCCTTGAGTGAAGGTTTTTATATTTTTATGACCGGTCTGTAATAATATTTTAAGACAAGTATCTTGCCCCTTCTGTGGGTGTACTGTTTGGTTGACATGGCTACTGTCCGTTGTCTTTTTATCGTTTTATCTAATATGTTTATGCTTGCGTGCTTTATACCTTTTTATTTGACTTTAACCTTATTGAAGGGCGTCCCCTTAGGTTTTTTCAAATGGATTTATGCCTAGCATTTTCTCAAGGATAGAGATGTTTTCTATCTTTGGTATGATCCTTCCTTTAGAAGGTGCCTAAGCGACCCTTGTGAGGTCTTCCAGAGGCTTTAGCCTTTTCTATTAAGGTCACCCAGAGCTGGCCCGTAGGCTTTTGGAGGACTTGGCCCTTGTGAGGCCTTTTTTTTTGTTAAACCCGTTTTACTTAGTACCTTTTTCAAACTTCGTTTGCACATATTTTTCATATGGTCTTAGCTGTTATCAGCGCTTTTTAGACTTTTCGATGTCTTGAGGAAAATTTCTTGAAAATTTGGCCCTTCATCGGTGCCATATATTATCAGATATTGTAAGTTACTTATACAAAATATGCTCGTTATACTAGGCATAACTATCTGATATTACATTAAGGTAATTCATAAATAGTACTTCTTCAATTGTTGGGTGTTCCAGGTTCTTGGGATGTTAAGCCCGTCAAATATGGCTAGCCTGTGGGCGCCTTTCCCATTTGCCCATGTGACTTTGTAAGGCCCTTCCCATCTTGGTCCCAACTTGCCGCAATCTTCTTGTCTGCTGGCTTCATTTTCTCGTAGCACCAGGTCCCCTGCTCTGAAAGTTACCCCTTTGACATTTTTGTTGTATTGTCTCTCCATCTCTCTTTTTGTAGCAGCTTCTTTAATAGCTGCTATTTCTCTTCTTTCTTCCAAGAGGTTGAGGTTGAGACGTGAGGTCCAACTCATTTTGTTGCTCGGGCATATTTGTTCGTTCAGTGGGATTCCTGATTTCTGCCGGTATCATTGCTTCTGTCCCGTATGTGAGACTGAAGGCGCTTTCCCCCGTGCTTGACTTTGGTGTTGTTCTGTGAGCCCATAGTACGTGTGGGAGTTCTTCCACCCACCCTTTCTTCTTCCTTCCCAGCCTTGCTTTTATGCCTTCTACTATACTTCTATTTGCCCTTTCAACCTGTCCGTTGCTTTGTGGGTGAGCCACTGAAGTGAACACTTGGTCTATCCCGAGCTCTATGCACCACTTTCTGAACTTTTTGTCTGTGAATTGGCTTCCATTGTCGCTTATCAAGGTTTGTGGTATGTCTGAACCTGCAAACAATGTTTTCCCATACAAAACGCAAAATTTTCTTGCTCGAGATTGTGGCAAGGGGCTTAGCCTCTATCCATTTGGTGAAGTAGTCTATGGCAACCACCAGGAATCTTACTCTGCCTGGGGCTTCTGGGAAGGGGCCCATTATATCAATTCCCCATTTCTAGAAGGGCCACGCTGAGCTTACTGGAACTAATTCATGTCTTGGGTGCCTTGGGATGGGTGCATGTATTTGACAGTTATCACACCCCTTGATTTCATCAATTACACTTTTGTACATACATGGCCAATAGAAGCTGGCCCTTTGAGCTCTGGAGACAATTTTCTTAGGGCCTGCGTGCAACCCGCAGATCCCTGCATGAATTTCTCTTGTTACCGCAGCTGCTTCTCTTTCGCTCATGAACTTCAGTAGCGGGCCAATGTAAGACCTTATGTATAGGCGGTCACCCTCGAGACAATAGAGGGTTGACTTTGCTTGGATTTTTCTTGCTTCTTCGTAGTCTATCAGTAGTTTTCCTTTAGATAGGTACTCTACGAGAGGGGTCATCCAGGATGTTCCTTCTATGGCTAACATATCTTCTCCCTCGTTTGAAGGAGTTGCAAGTTTCTCTATTTTCACTTCTTTGTCTGGGTCCTTGGATGATATTGAAGCTATTTTGCTCAGGGCGTCTGCTTTTTTGTTCTTTGACCTTGGGACATGGATTACTTTACAGTAAGAGAATTCGTTGATGAGATGCTTGACCCTTTCAAGGTATTTTTTCATCTTCTCATCCTTAGCTTCATATACCCCATTTATTTGACTTGTCACCAACATTGAGTCGACATGCGCTTCTAGGTTTTTTACCTTCATTTTTCTAGCTATTCGCAAGCCAGCTAGAAGGGCCTCATACTCTGCTTCGTTGTTAGTGGATGTGAAGTCGAACATGAGAGCACTTGAGATTTCTTTCCCCTTTGGGCTTGTCAGTATTAGTCCTGCCCCACAGCCTTCTTCGTTTGAAGCCCCATCAGTGAACAGCTTCCAAGTCTGATAAGGGGCTGCTCCCCTTTTTACCGTTGAGGGGAGACCATATTTTAGCTATTCTTCTAGGGGTATTTCGACTAAGAAATCCGCAAGGACTTGGCATTTCATTGTTGTCCTACCCTTGTACTCTATTTCGTAGTTTCCTAGCTCAACAACCCACTTTGCTAGTCTTCCTGATACTTCTGGTCTTTTGAGCACAAGCTGCATAGGTTTATCAGTTATTACATGTACGGGGTGTGCTTGAAAGTACCTGGCTAGCCTTCTTGAGGCGTGAATGAGAGATAGTGCAAGCTTTTCAAGTGCTGAATATCTTTCTTCTGGACCTTTGAGGGTCCTTGATAGGAAATAGATCGATATCTGCCCTTTGCTTCTTTCGACTAACAGTACTGAGCTTACCACCTGGTCGGAGATGGCCAAGTATAACTTTAAGGTTTCCCCTTGCCTTGGAATGGCCAGCATTGGCAATTCACAGAGGAAAGCCTTGATGTTGTTGAACCCTTCCTCAGCTTCTAGTGTCCATACAAACTGATTTTTCTTCAGGTATTTTCTTAGTGTTTTGACTAGGGGCTTGGTTTTGTCAGCCAGCCTGGAGATGAATCTTCCCAAGGCTACCAGTTGCCCATTCAAGCTTTGAGCTTCCTTTAGAGTTCTTGGCCTTTTGAGGCGAGTGATGGCCTGTACTTTCTCAGGACGGGCCTGAATCCCGTCCTTTTTTATTATTACACCCATGAATTTTCCTTCTTCCACTCTGAATGAGCATTTGTCGGGGTTCAGTTTCATGTTGACCTCTCTGAGGGTTTTGAATGTTTCTCTAACATCTTGGATGATATCTCCTTCAAGCTTGCTTTTTATTACGACGTCGTCCACGTATACTTCCAGATTTTTGCCTATCTAATCTTGGAATAACCAATCCATCAGCCGTTGATATGTTGCCGGGGGTGTGGAATGTTATCTTCTCTTCATCCCCCCTGGCCATTCTGATTTGATGGTTGCCGTTATATGCATCTAGGAAGCATTTAAGGGGAAAGGTGGCTAGTGCATCAATTTTTGCATCAACTTCCAGCAATGGGTAGCAATCTTTTGGACACGTCTTGTTGAGGTCGGAGAAGTCTATGCACATTCTGAGTGTCCCATCTGGTTTTTTCACCATGACAGGGTTTGCTACCCACTTCGGGTATTGTATTTTCCTCACTATTCGTGCGGCTAGCAACTTTTTCGCTTCTTCGCTTGCGACAGCGGCATGCTCAGGGCATAAGCTTTTAAACTTCTATTTGGCTGGCTTAGTTCCTTCCGGGATGTTAAGATGGTGTTCTATGTATTTTGCAGGTATCCCTTCCTTGTCGTTGCATTGCTAAGCGAAGACATCTATGTGTTTGAGCAGAAGCTCCTTCAGGGCGGTCTTCCACCTTCCTGGCAGTTAGGCCCCTACCTTGATGGTTTATTCAGGGAACTGGTCGTTCAGAATCCAATTCTCTATTCCTGGCTCGGGGGTTATGCTTGGCATCTAGGACACACTTGCAACAATTTCAGTGGTGGATCCTACTGTCGCAATTCCCCCTGCTTCGTAGGGGCCTAAAGCAGGGAAAATGATGGATCTTTCAAGCCAAGTGGACCCTTCATCCCCTCTTAGCTTTACGGTTCTCTGAGACTCGCCGTCTTCATAATCTCTTCTTCTTATCATATCTATGTATTCTGGTTCTACCTTCGCTGATTCTTCTTTTCCTTTCACCTTCTCGCTGCCCTTGATCTCCCTTACCAGGTGGGATAGCTTGCCTGATTTGATCGATAGTTCTATTTCCTTCCTCAACTGTATACAATCGTTAGTGGAGTGACAACTGCCCTTGTGATACTCACAAAACTCGTGAGGATGGGCTTTTCTTCCGTGCCTGTTTGGGTGAGGCTTTCCGAAGGGGAGAAGCTCCTTCTCAGTGACGAATATCTCACTTGGAGACTTCATGAGTGGTGTGAATTTATCAAAGCGATTATCGAGGCAATTAGTCGTACCTGAGGAAGATTCTGAGGCCCTTCCTCCTCTGGAGCTGTATGGTGATCCTGATGGCCTCTTCTCTGGAGTTCCTCGAGTTCTGGTTTGGGGGCCTCCATGACGGGAGTCCGTTCTTCCCTTCGAGTAGGGGCTTCCGTTATCCCTTTTTGTTCCCCATTCTTTGGCCTTCTGCCCGGTGTCCTTTCCCCTTATGTATGCTCGGACACGGTCCATGAGAGCATCGAATGTTGCAGGGAACTCTTCTCCCAGTTACTCGCATAGCTGAGAGTTTCGGACGCCCTATATGAAGCCGCTTATCTTCATCACCTCTGGTACGTCCCTGATGTACATGCTTTCTTCTATGTAATGATTCATGAAGGTTTCCAAGTTCTCTTCGTCCTTCCTTCTGATGGGGAGTATTTCGTTGGGGTTTCTCGTTGTCTTCTTTTGCTGGCTGAAGTACCTGAGGAACTTTTCCCTTAACTCCTCGTAATTGTTGACGCTCTTGGGAGGCAAGGTGTCAAACCACAGCCTTGCGTTTCCTGACAAGGTTGATACGAACATGTGACACCATGTGGACAAGGTCCAGGCTCCGGCAGCCCCTGCGGCCCGGATAGCGTGTAAGTGATCTTCCGGGTCCTGAGTCCCGTCATACTTACCTACCGAAGGAGGCAGTCTGATCTTTTATTGGATCGGGGCTTCAGATATCCTCTCCGTGAACTTGGAAGCATCCCGGAGATCTAATGGTTTGTACGACACGGCCATAGGGTCCACTTCATTGGTCTTCTCTCCTTCACCAAGGACCTTCTGGGTACCCTTTCCTTTTGCTCTTTCGTCTAAGGCCTCCAGTAATTTTATTACCAAATTTCCTACTTCCTCAGGGTTGGTGTCAACCACTTTTGTTTACATCTGTTTTGGCTCATCGCCGTCTTGGGACTCGTCGTGATCCGAATGACCTTCGCCATAATGACGGAACAGGATTCTTGGCGACACCTCCCTTCCTTCGTCCTTTTCCAATTCGAACAGGCGAGCCTTCAGTGTTTCTCGGTTGCTCTTGACGAACTCCGGAGTGATGAGTCTTTCTTCACCCGTGTCGTCTCCTCTTTTACTCTTTTCTTTCTCTGAGCTTTCTTCCGGAACTTTCTTTCTCGCGTCAGACACAATGGTGAATCGTCTCGATGGTGAGGTCGATGGTGCTCTGGTCAGTTGCTCCGGGCTTCTTGAAGCCCAGTGGAGGAACAACAATGTCACCTTCTTCTGTCATCTCCACCAAAGTGTTTTCCTTTGAGTGATTTTAGACCAAAATATGTGCCGGTCCCACAGATGGCGCCAATGTTGCGTCCCAGAATCCCGAGGGGTGGTATTCTTCCTTCCTGGTTAGCGACTTCAAGTTATCTCGAGTGATGTTGGGGTGTCCTACAAAACAAGAAACACCGTTAGCCTCGACACGAAGGGCCCCGAAGGGGCTCTTCGTGACCAAGCTCCGGCGTGAGAGTAAGAGGTCGTTCGTCGGAAGTATGCCGGAAATTATGGAGAGTGTTATGGAGAGGAGAGAACTTACATTCTCTTCCTGAATTTCCTTTCCTTTTATACTAAAAGTCATCACGTCCGCATTTAATGTTGTAGGGGGCATTTAATGCTCCGGACGTGCAGCTTCTCCGTCCAACAGGGAAGACTGTTCGTACGGAGGCCCTTTCGTGGTCCAGGAAGCCTGACACTGGCTCACCTTGTCCTTTGAGGCCGTCACATTACCGCTCGCCTATTCCCGAGGCCAGCGTTAGTCCCATCCTGTCGGATTTGTACCCTTGAGGAATATTTTAATTCCTTTTGTTCTCACGCGGGCCTTTCCGCCCAAATGCTTCTGCTTCAAGCTTTGGTTGTGTCCTTCTCTAATTCCATGTCCTTCTCAGAGGCCATTTGTGGGTATATCTCATCACGAAACATGAATGAGATTGTCTAAATCAGGTGGGCTACATAGTATATCTTCAATTTCTTTCTCAGGCCTTCTGGCAATATCTTTCCAAAAGATATTTAGTTGTTGTAGTGCTTCACTTTCCTTTTCATTATATCCAACCCCAAAAAATGCAAAAACTCAAAGGAACAACTAGCAACTCAGAAATTGAAATACTTAATAATAATATATATCTATATTATATCATAATACATTTGATTGAGAATAACAAACTTGCTTTTATTTAAAAAGTTAAGGTTTAATTGGGTAAAATCATCTTTATCCATTATGTTATTAAATAAAAAAATAAATAAACAAGCAATTAATAGCAAAATTAATTTAGAGATGTAAATATGTATGAAATTCATTATTATTTTATATAAATATAAACTTTCATTAAACCTAAAAATCTATATGATATTTCACCAATTAATTCTTGAAACTTTTACCAATATGTGTTAATGTATTGTATTCCTTCGCCGCATCATACTGACACCCCCATTGATTGTTGTACATGCACATTATTATAATAAATATAGATCAACTGATGATATGATTACTAGAATTTGCTATTTTAGAATTTATAACTTTTTAAACGAAAAGAACTGAATTATAAGTGAGCTTACATAAATTTTGATGATATAAATGAATAAGATATCAACGAATTAAGTTAATATTTGTAATAAAAAAATGATACTTTAAATTTAACAAGATGTCGCTATCCGCACGCTACTGCGATGGCTAGTAGATCGTTTCTTTTGAATTGCTGAACGATGCGAGAAGCTATCCCTGTCAAGAGGGGTAAGATGTCTCTATCCTAGCATATGTACACCATTGGAACATTATCACTTGAAGGTTAAATGAAAATTATATATAGGAAGAAATTTTTATGTATTAATATTCCCTGATTTTTTTTACCTTTGAAGTTGCTAACCACAAATCTTTATATCTTACCTGAAACAAAAGAAGTGACTTGAAGAGTTGATGACAAAAATGATGCTGATTACCTTTTCTAAGTTGGTAAACTGGTACTAACCTCTCTATCATTAAGACCAAGATTTTCATACCATAGAGAATAACGAAGATTATGAACGAATTTCCCGGCATTCCAAGATTCTCCATTCATTGCTGAATCGGTGAAGTTTGTATCTTCAATCTGATGCAGTGATGCTTGCAACGACCTTGGTTTTAAAAATAGCACATGAGGCTGCCCGAGGTGTGAGGCACTTGAGGCGATTAGGAAAACACATCGGGGCCTGCAAGCACATAAAGTTATCGCGTAACCGTTATCTAACCATTTTGTTGAGCTACAATGGTTCAAAATAATTGCATGTTTAACTTTCTGAAAGTCAAACTGTATCTGTTTTACCTCCAATAAACCTAACAGTTAAAGAATAATGCATGCGACTATAAAACAAATATGTTCCCAGAATAAATAACCTTGTGAATACTTCTCTGCTACCTGAAGTAAACCATGTTTTACCTCCAACAAACTCATTTCCTATAAGAAAGCGTGGTCATGTTAGGAATATAACACCATAAGACATTTGGCCATGTGCACAAAGTAAAAACATTTTTCTTTGGTATAAAATTCAACATCTAAAAACCACCACTAAGTTGACAAACAAAACCTAATCCAATAACCCAAACCAAGAAAAAAAACACTAGCATACGCATATAATCAGATCATAACCAACCAAATATCAACTTATACTACATACGTAGTAATTGACAACAATCCCCCATCAATAATTATACGGATATTAGACTACGTGGTAGGAGATGATCGACACCAATATAAACCCTAAACCCACCTAATACTAACCCGTATGGATGAATAGGAGATGATCTACCGTAGAAGAAACGTACCTTTAAAGGCTTTGTAATTCTCCGATCCACAGTCTCTCTCTAAAATCACCGATGAACCAACCTAATGATGAAGCAGATGAAGAATCACATAAAAGAGAAAAAAATAGACAACAAATAAGAAAACAAACATAAACTAAAACCACCTTCTAAAGAAGCTTAAGAGCATACTAACCTTCCAAAGAGACATGAGCGAATAACAAAACTGTCCAAGAAAATACAAACATATAACACTATAGAAGTTATAAAAAGGGCTGCAATATAGATAAGAATCAAGGATACGGGTAAACTAAGCTTAAATACACATTAAACCATTGTTGAGAAAGTTATGCTAATTAAATACATTCAAAAGAACCCAAAACATTTCCAAGGAAAGAAATCAGATTTCAAGCAAACTAATTGCAAAGTGTTAATAACTATTAACATCTTAAACTAATCCAATTTCTTTATCTACTCTTCTTAATCCGGTTGTAGCTAACACAAATATCGATGTATGTTTATGTTTTTTAAGGTACCATTTCTTGGCCCTACTAAATTAAATTTTGTTACAGCAAGCCTACCTATACACAAAATCGACGGGAGTTAAATATCAGTACATATTATTAACAAAATGGCAGGTAGCGTGTTCCTGCAGGACCGGTTTTATCATCAGCCTTTAAGTACCACATTCTGGCCAAAAGTTGTAGTAGAGTTTTTACTAATTACCTATGACAATTAACTAAATTTATATAGCTCTCCTACCATAACCCTCATTAATCTTTATATATCAATACTCCAAAATCCCCGTGAAACAAAATAGAAAACCAAAACAACAAACCCTACAATTAACGATTACATGTAAATCTATATATATTATCTCTCGATTATTAATCATCAAAGAACATTCCTAGTTTAAAATGGAAAGCACAAAGATTTTGAGCAAAAGCCTAAAGTAAAGCTTTCTACCATCCTATTTTAGCATTAACTATTTCAAAAACAACATTTCACATTTACTTTTTCAAAGACGAATATGTGCATCAGTGGTTATCTGAAGGATGATGACATGAAATCTAGTTCAGGTGTAAAAATGCAGACCATCAGCAACTATTTTGTTATGGTTATGACAAAACCCAGAACATTACCATATATTTTCTTATGAAA
>JBCNJP010000254.1:75262-102242 GCA_039602395.1 Deinandra increscens subsp. villosa | reverse complement strand
AGTACTATCATATGGAATAGAGTAATAAAAAATTCACGGTGTTAAGAATTGGGCTTAAACCTTGGATCTTGATGTGGGTCGAGTTTTCAAGTTTTTAAAACATACGGATGTTACAACGCATCTGAATAGCACGCTCGTGTCCCTGACTTAGCACACCCCCTAGGACTGTCCATCTGACATGGAACGCCCCGTGCCAAGCTAGGCATGACCCATGCCATGTCAGAGTGCCGATTCTCGAAGATCTCCTTAACACGGCACGCCTCGTGCCAAACTAGGCATGGGTCGTGCCAAACCCCGCGAACTGCCTATAAAAGTCGGCCTCCTCCTGAATTGTAACTCGTTCAATTATTTTCTTCTCCTCCTATGTATTTAGTCATTTGGTATTTTCGAGTCTTGTAATCAAGTTTATAAGAACTTTAACTTAAGTAAGAATCAGTAAACTTTTGTCTATGAAATCTTATCTTTCTCTTAAGCAAATCATTAAAGCCATGCTTGGCTAAACTCTTATACTTACTTGGGAAGTAACAAACCTTTGTCGGGTTGGTTAACAACCTTATAAACTCGCTTAAGGTGTGTTTAATGACTTTATGAAAACCCCTTTTATTGAAAGTTTATTACTGATTTTCTAAACCAAACGTGCTCTACCTATCACAGACCATTTGGGGAGTCGAAATCCCAAAGGCCAGACTTGTGACCCCCAGTCGGGGGACGATGCATGATCCTTAAAGGTGACTCGCGTCCCATGCTACATGATACGTTGGAGGTCCTTATGTATATGTAAGCAAACTGGCTGACCACGCAAGTGCGGGCTGAAAGTCTTTGGTTGGGAATGGGGATTGGTAATATTTTGTCACTTCAAGAAAGCCGAGATGGTACGTGTTTGTGAACTTGGCTCTGGTTACGCCGGACGTGCATGCACGAGAGCGATGCACGGAAGAAACAAACCTTAGTCCCTTAAAAAGATAATTTTCATAATAAAATAATCCGGCACGCAGGGTTGTTCCCCTGCTGGTTCATGACGGCGTGTCGAGTACGGTAAGTCGGCCGAGGGATCCCGTAACTAAGTGGCATTACACCACTTCGTTTGTTCACTATTAGTACCTTCCCTCGACATTCGTACTTCTCGTAGACGATTGGCAATTAGATGGTGAATCAGCCTAAGATTCCAAAAGGTGGTTGCTCTTCTGCTAGTGAACATTCTTAAGCAAGATTATAATGATTCTTCAACCTTCCTCAACCACTGGTACGTTCTCCCAAGTAACATTAACTTCGATTTTACATTTCTCTAATATACCATCTTATTACTGTTCTTTTATTTTATTTTATTTTAAAATCTTTTCATAAAACTAAATTTAGACTTGGCTAGATGATAACAACGGACTAAGTATCCAGAGCTCTCACTTTCCATTGTTTCCTGATCGACCCCGATTCAACTTATCACTACTATATTGCCCACGATGCGTATACTTGCCCGTGTAATGTGGTGAAATTGTAGTTGTCAAGTAAATCAAGTATTATAAATTTAAAAACTTAAAACTACTAAAAAGGTTTGAAAAACGTAGCCATATTTTATATACACCTCGGCACACACCAACATATAGTTATATTGGCCATGCGGTATTGTTGGACATAGTACCATGAGTGGGCAATCAGTTAGTTTCGGTATTCAAAGTTCATGGTAATTATTATAACAACATCTAAACAAATTGTCAAACGATAGAATGATTCAATCAAACTTTGTTATCAAACTTTTACATGCATGCTATCTAAACCTGTGAACTCACAAACTTTATGTTGACTCGTTTTAGTATATGAATTCTCAGGTGACTGATTTCTGCTGTATGCTAGACTGCCTTATCATGTTAGGACCTGCATTTGTCTTGTCTGGAGTCATGGTCAAACTAGTCACTTTTTGGAAGATTTCACTACATAACACCTGACGGTGTCATGTCCTTAAATTTTTCTGAATGAAATTGTTTTTTGTAACAATTAAGACAACTTACTTTCACTACTTATTTCGCCGCTATTAAAATGAAACTCCATTTTATGACTTAACTTTCCAAACGACTCTAGTTGTTTAATCATCTAAACTTCGTTCTGTGTAACCTTGACTGTGATCCAACACACTCGCGCCCGATACAAAATTTTACAGGGTGTGACATTTAGACACCTACTACTCTTTTGTTTATTAATAGTTGTAATGTTTGGTGAACTAATTATTATTAGAACTTTGTAATGTGTTGAATTTGCATTATAAGTGTTTATTTTTGTGGTTTATAAATTCTGTATATTTTAGAATAGAGAAGTTCAAATGAGAAGTTTGATTTGTGTAAGAAGGATAAAAAGGAATCTTCAATTGGATCTTGATACAATAAAAAGGAAGGACAATTTGGTTTTAGCCATCTTTGTTGAGTTTTAATTAAGTTCCCTTATTTTTTTTAAACATTCATAACTTTCACATAAGACGTTATTTTTTTTTTAAAAATTACACCATAAAAACGAGCATTTTTTATCTTTAAAACGCCTATAATGTTGCTATATATAAAATTAAAAAAACTCTTTTGATTTTTGACACAAAATGTTCAGATCATTGTGTCAAAATGTTCAGATCATTAGATCATTGTGTCATTGTTTCAAAATTATATATAGTGTTGCTATATATAAAAGTAAAAAAAACAATCCTTTCGATTTTTGGAACAATATGACAATGATGTGAAAAAGTTAACACAATATGACACAATGATCCGAACATTTTTTACACAATATGACACAGTGATCTGAACATTTTGATACAATGATATAATGATTTGAACATTTTGACCCAATAACACAATGATCTGAACATTTTGATACAATCGAAAGAGTAATATTTTTTATTTTATTTTATATATAACAACACTGTACGCGTTTTAAAGATTAAAAAACGCTCGTTTCTATGGTGTATTTATGATCTGAACATTTTGACCCAATAACACAATGATCTGAACATTTTGATACAATCGAAAGAGTAATATTTTTTATTTTATTTTATATATAACAACACTGTACGCGTTTTAAAGATTAAAAAACGCTCGTTTCTATGGTGTATTTAAAAAAAAAATAATAATATCGTATCTAAGAATTATGAAAGTTTAAAAAATGGGGGGAACTTCATAAAAAATCAAAAATGCCCTTCCATCATTTTTTTTCTAATTTTACATAGCAAAACTTTGGGTTATAGATCTTTATTTGATTGAAAATCCAATTGCTATGATTTCTTCTTACCCAAATCAAACTTCTCACAATAACCTCTTTCTTTATAAGAAATATTAGTTTTTCAGTTTATATTTATTTATGTTAAAAGTAAAAATAATAATAAACGAGTTGGCTCGACGAGTCACAAGTTGCCTCGAGCTTTTGACAAGCCGGTCCTGAATTTAACTTTTCAGCTCGTTAAGATAAACAAGCCAATTCAACTCAGCTCGGTTTTTAAACGAGCCAAGGTAAACCCACCCGAGCTCGACTCATTTACGGCCCTAGAGTTGACCGTAAAAAATACGTTTCTAAAACCAAAAATATAACTTAGATCGGTCGATCCCTCTTTTGTGTGGAATTGAGAAGTCGTGAAAATACGTTTCTTGTCGTCCAAAAAGTCACACGTTCATCATCATCCCGATATCATTTGTTTTTTTTTTCTCATCTCCTTCGATTCACATCGATTTCAAACGAAGTAGATCAAACCCACAAGAAATCCCTCTTAACCATCAAATTATTGGGGAATCCGGCTACAAGGATTAATGGGTTGTGCTGCCAGCAAGACTGCTGATACAAAAGCCGACCGCCTCTCACGCTGGCGCGCCACCGGCATTGTAGGCTTACGCGACGCCAAATTGAAGGTAAATACTTTTATCTGCATACATGTTCGTCCATTTTGATTTTGCCTTACAAACACAAACAAACTATTGAATTAGCTTAATTTCTTTCTATTCATATTTGTTTGATTAATAATTTTAAAAAAACGTTTATCAAACATATAATCCGAAGGATTAATCTTGATATAATTGGTTTGAGTTTAATTAGAAGAGATAAATGTTAGTTTCATGGTTTGTTTTATGGATAATTGTTTAGTTTTGATTATTATTAACGGTTTAAGGAGTTTGAGTCTTGATATGAGACTTGTTAAGGTTAGTATAAATAGAGGTTTAGGGTCATTGTATTATTATGTATATGTGTGGTTTTGTTTTTAATAAATTCAGTATCTGTGGTATTTGCTCGATCCAATATCTCCAACATAATATATCCTGAAAATGGATCATCCGACTGTTAGGAATTTTTATTCATATTTGTTGAATTTAGTGTGTTTGATGAAACAGTCATTTCCGGATGAAGTTCTTGAGCTGGATAGATCAGTAAGGACACTTGATTTAACAAACAACAAATTAGGTATTCGTTTCTCTCTTTAATCACATTGTGTTTTAGGTTTATCATGTTTTTGCTTGCTGTTATGTGATTGTTTTCAAGTAATAAGATTTAGAGTAATCTACAACTTTCGTCCTTTATTTGGAAATGTTATCATGCTTTCAGTCCTTTTTCCACGGGAAAGAAGTTTGTTAGATGAACATGACGTGGAGTAAAAATTGACAAACGTCCACCGTTGGAGAACCAAGAAATGTCTGTTCGTTTGTTGGGCATCCGAATTTTAGGACTGGCTTTCGGATGAAATATATGGGGCACCCCTCTCATAGCATAGCAATATATAAGATATCTATTTTAATTATGTTTTGTGTTTAAAAATAGGTGCATAGAATAAGGATGTAGTGTTGATGCATGGAATAAGGATGTAGTGTTGGAATGAATACTACTATACTAGTGTTTTTTTAAGGATTGGAAATTTGATGTGGCGGTGAGGTGGCGCGTTTGAAATAAGGATTCACGACTTCACGTTTAGCGTTAGAGATGCTCCCATTCTTTAGAGTTTTGAAACCTAAACTGCACCGTCCTGTCATACCATTTCAACTGGACAGGGAAGCTACTGGTTCTGTTTGTTTCATAACTGTCTGTCAGACAACAGGGCAAAACCAGTTTTATCTGTTGTTTTTTGGCTCACATTTTGTGGGTGTTTATTGGGTTATCATTTTTTTAGGACTTGTTGATTATTTAATAATTTGTGTTGGATTTTATCAATCTTCTAGTGATGAACTCTATGTAATTATAATCATTTAAAGGATAATTATGATATTTTATTGTACAGTTTTTAGGATCATTCAGACTGCTTTACCATTGAAGCAGTTGAATGTTTTGTTTGATGGCAGATCTGGTGTTCAAAACACTGCCATTCTTTTACTCTAATTTAATGCGCGTTCACTCATTTTTCCCTCAAAAATGTGCCTTTTGTTCATATTTATATATTATCCCCAAAAATATTCAGAATTCGACAAACATCTGTCTCACCAACTTTGTGTTTTTGCTACCACAGCTGACATGCCAGAGGAGATGAGCAAGTTAATAAACATGCAAAGGCTGGTAAGTTCCACAACTTCACACTAAAGCTAGTGTTTTTATTTCTTTGTTTACCAATATAAATATGTGTTACACGGGTTGGGGTTTTAAAAAAAAACTAAAATAAAGGCAATAAATCAAATTACTATGATAAATTTTATTGAATTATGAAAATTAGATACAATAATTAAGTTTTAAAGTAAAAGAAATACTTGTTTAAAAGAATATAAGTCATTGTAAAATGACGTCAAGGATACACCATTACAAATGTTGTCTTTGAATTTATGATAAAATTTAATGGCATATCTTCTAGTATATCTTAGTGCCACCTACAAAATGGATGAAATTCTCAATTTAATAATTTTGATAAAACAAAATAGGACATTAGGACGTGCAAACAGCCCAAGAAAGTCAAACTTCCCTTCCTCACACTGCTTTGCAACGACTTTTGACAACTCTTGCAATTAAAGATGTAGTGGAACTATATAAACAAATAACATGTTATAATGAGTATAACAATTAGTTGCAGGAAACAGAGCCACCACTGCAGAAATAACAATTCATTAAACGTATATCAAAATGTTCAATTTGGGTATTGATATGGTGGAATTCATAACTGTTTGTGTCAGGTAAGAAAAGGGATGATTTCCATGGTAGATGATAAAGAAGAGTATAAAAGATGTAATTAGACCAAGTAAATGTGGATGTGGCCTAAAAGATAATGTGCATACCAATTTTTTAGTATACTTTTCAGTCATTGTGTACTCTTGCGTTTTCCGATTAGTTTTTTTTCCCAACATGGGCTAATCCTTCATAGAATTCAAAAGTTTTTCCCAGACCAATAATCAAAGAAGCTTTGTAGAGCTCACATGCTTCCCCATTTGACCTCCAGAACCAATTTTTAGTATGCGTTTCATACAGAGGTCACAGCCCGTGATGCCATTAAAATACATGATCCCCCTTTATAGAATAGGAGTCAAAACTTCATATATAAAAGTCAACAAAAATGTCTCAAATTAATTCAGGTCTCAAAATAATGAATTTAAGAAATAAGTCTCAATACAACCTAAGGAATTCAGGTCTTAAATTAATTGTAAGCATATTATATTGAGAGCCGAGAGGTGTTACGTGAACCTAATATTAACCCACATCTCTTAAATAACAAATTGCAATTTAATCCAGGAAAAATTGAACGAAGATAAGAAACTTATTCATACCGAAGTTGTATTGATTGGCATTAGCTGACCTTTTCTGTATCCAAATTGAAATTTTTTCCAAAGTTCATGTCTGCAAAATTCCATTTACAATCTGTTATAATGTAGATTTGGACAAACATATTTCTACTATTTTTCTTATCTGTTGTTGTTTGGGAACTATAATAGAATATTGATTTCTTACCCTAGCAAAAATGTTCCCAGAAAATTCTAAATATTTCACAACATGCATACATTATAATCCTCTCTATAATAAGTTAAGATTTTGGTTTTTGATTTAAGAGATATAACTTCGATCCTATATGAGCAAATATGGTTAAGGCTTATTATGTGAACAATCCATACATTCTTTTAACATTGTAAATTAACACCTAAATATGTATAATATGATGTAATTATATATTTCTTTAATAAGCTATTCCTTTAACTTGAACATGGTGACTTCTTAACTCGTCTGAATCGAGCAACTCATTCTTTACTTCAATCCCATTAAGAACGTAGAGTATCTCTTCATATAAAGCTTTTTTCTTGTTTAAAAGCTGACAACCAAACAAGGAAATAGTTCAGTGAATAAACAATTAAAAATCAAGATATTTGCAGAATTGAATTATTTATATGCACCTCTGTGACTTCTTTCTTCAACCAATCCTATTGAAAATGATCACCAAATTGAAGAACAAATGGAGGTAAATGAACTGAAAGAACATCGATTGGAGAGTAGTGGAAAAATGTAACCATATTCCCCATTCTCTAGCGATTATAAACTTAATAAATCACTCACTCACACTAACACACATAAAAACAAATATATGTATAAATTGGTACAAACTAAATATTAACATGAATAAAGACATACTTCATTTATCTGGATCGTGTTGACCCATTATTAGAGCGACCAAGTTTTTATATGTAGTAAAAACATGTAGAAAACCCAAATCTGACGCAAACCCGTTTGCTTCTCCTTGCAAGCACTTCATAAAACGAAACAAAATGGTGATTAAACCCTAGAATCATGTAATGGTAAAAGCTTTCAGTAATTCCTCCTCAAATTCATACCTAGAACATAGTAACTAAAAAAGAAGGAAAACAATGATTATCCAAGAGACGTGTAAAGTAAACATTAATATTGCTAATAGAGTTTCATTGTTCTATATTTGGGAGTGCTGCAAGCACTAAAATCTATTACCATTTCTTAATTTGAGAACGACACCCAATATCCTTCTAAAATCACTTGAAGATCTTTTATTTTGATCAACTCAAATAAAAATTTATCAAAGACGGTTTGACGTGAACCGGTTAACATCAATTGTAAACATAGATTGAAAACATTACCTAAGAATTAATAATTGAGATTTGAGGTACTCCTATTTCTTAGATAACAAGTTCCAATTTAACATCATTTTTTTTTTCCAGAGTGAACAAAGATAATAAACACCACAGGATCAAAAGGAAACTAAAAAAGTTTTATTTTATTAAGTTCTTGTTTCACGTGATGGCCATTCATCGAAACATTCGTTTTCAGTTTTGGTGTTTTATGAACAACTATATGTGTTCATGTGTCTTCATGGATGAGACAGTGGTTAAAGCTCGTAATCTAGCCTATAATATAGCTTATGTACTTGTAGGCTTCAAATTTAACTAACTGTCCATGTTCATGTCAAGATTTAAGAGTAATTTTTCAGATTCAATATTAATTTGAGATCAACTAATGGGTGGGTGAAGAAGTAAAAAACATCCAATCCCAACTTTAACCCTCTTTAGCAAATCAACTCAAGGTCATCATCATTTCATCCAATTTCGCATACAAGTATCAAATGATGACCGAATCATTTCACCAAAAAAAATAAAATTGTTAACAATTAGAGAAAGTGGAAATATGTTTGCCTTTATTCTTTCGGTCTTTTTTACGTTGACTTACATAAAATGTATTTTATTTGACTGAATCATTACAAAGGATGGCCTATGTATAGTTGTAGACACACATATGCAGATTTATAGATGTTCAACATATCTGTATGTTTAGTTATAATGTATACAAACAATAACATGGGACCTCCTCCTAGGATCTAGTGCTATTCAATAATTCATTGACATTCCATATTGGAATTAGTCCCATGGTCAGTTGCTCAAATAGTGTTTGTTTTTCATTGACTACCTACCTTTAGAAAATGAATTGCCATTCAATTAAGATGAAACATGAACCTGATATGGATGCCAAGGATTTCCTAAACGGAAAAAGGAACAATGAAGTTAGAACCTGAGATCTTGCTCGAAATGAAAGACATATTAAAGTGGTATGAGATCCAAAAGTAGTGACTTGTAGTTTGAATGAAACACCTGTCCTTTTTTGAATAATTTACCACAGTTTTCCTAGGAAGGCAGTAAAAGAACCAATGTAAACGCTCAAACAGACCTGAGAAGCTTTTTTAGTACTTCAATAGAGCTGTTGCAAATATTCTCTGCCACGTCTTCTACCAATGAGTGTGAAGGGACAAAAAAAAACAAATCAGGATAGATTTGTACATATCTATAATCAATTTCAGTAAAACATATATCATTCGAAACATATATCATTCGAAACATAAATATGTGACTCAATGATGAAAACTTTAGGTCGCATAATGATAAAAAAAAAAAAAAAATTTGTAAAGCCATCTTCCTCTCCTGCAACCTAATGTGTTCCAAATCTGATTTATTAAAGTTCCTGTGACGCTGTTAATAGTAAAAGTAACTATAATCATGTCTTGAATTCTTGGATAATATTAGTTTGGGCTCAACAAAATCAACATTAGCTTATTCCTAATCAACAACATTATTAAGGTCCTCAATTATCAAGGATGCATAACACTACAAAACTCAGTTATTAATGTGAATTTGTAGTTTCGTATATTTACCTTAGCAGCTTCATTCTTGGTCTAGACCAACAAAATTACAAATTAAAGTCATATAATAAGGGGCAGTAAAAAAACTTGTAAGGATGATAAATAAAAGCAACCGCAAGAATCAAATAATCCACATAATAAGAACATACATACAACAAGTTTTCCCATTTAAATTCAAACATAATGGAAGTGCACTCATATTCATCTTATATGTTGGCTTTATAAAAAAATATCAATGACTAAATTCAAGAGATAAAGGACTTAGACTCTTCTGAGACGACTACGTACTCCCCGAGTACTCCCCGTCTACGCCTAATACTCCCCATATTTCCCGAGTACTCCCACGACTTGGGTGAGTACTCATAACTCCCCTGTCGACCGACTTGGGAACGCCTAGCGACTTTTGCAACCATGGACAAATGTCAACGAATGCGACTCCAAGCGAAATAAAAATAACATACTCTCGACTATACCCAAATGGAACCTACAAACATCAACACACATCAACACATATATGAGCTCAGAAAATACAATTAACATTAAGAGAAACATACCGTGAAGAGCCTTGCGAAGGAGCTTCTTGATTCTCACATCTTGAAGCGTAAACCCTAATCGAAGAAAGGAGACTATAAGATATATGGATCAAAATACAAAACTTGCGATTCTACACATAATCGAATCAGAATAGAACATACCGTTTTAAAATCATATCTTCGATTTACCATAGATGTGGAAGATCGTTTTACGATGAAGAGAGCAGCGAAGATGAAGAACTCATGTGAGAATGAGGAGACGACATCGAGATTAAGGTGAGAGAGAGAACCTAGAATCTTAGATCTGTGTAGCAAAATAGGGATAGTGTCATAGTGAGGGAACCCTGGGATCCAATGAGGGTGTTAGGGAAGAAAGGGCTTTTCATCTATAGTGGCTTACAACAAAAACGGGTCAGCAAACGGGTAAAATTGAGGGTCTGCTAGTTTTTTTTTCTATTAGCCAAATTGGCACTTGAAATGGGCTGGAAAATGATGCTGAGGAGGGCTGTGGTGATGCCAAGTGTTCCAAAACTTTTTGTTTATAAGAGTAGTAGATAGATTAATATCTAAAACAAAAACAATTCTCTTTTCAGATTTTGGCTGATAATCTAATAGAGCATCTTCCAAGGAACGTGGGCAAACTTCAGTCTTTGAAGTTGATTAGTCTCGATCAAAATAGAGTTTCTATTTTGCCTGATGAATGTAATAACACCAAATGTTCATTATGTTCCCCAGCCAATGAAAATTGCAGCAATTCATTGTTTTAAACCCTGAAAAAATCCGCACAGTATGGGATAAATAATTTGTTACCCATAAGTAAGAATTGACTTAAGATGTATAAAACCTTCTAAGTTATTTTATTCAAAAAATAGATTAACATTAAAAATAATATGATTTTTTTGTTATCTTATTTGATACACCATTTTATAATCAAAATAAAATTTTGGACAAATATATTTTTCTCGGTCAACATAATCCACCTGTTAAACTAAAATGTTGCAATTTTCAGGAGATACGAGCGTTTGTTTGTCATAAATTCATATATTTGAGGCATTTTTTTTATTTAATAAAAAAAATTCTGCAGTGGGACAATTGGTGAGACTTGAGAGATTATCCATCTCAGGCAATAGGTTAACAACCCTCCCTGAAACAATTGGAAGCTTGCGCAATGTAAGTGACTTCCTCTACCAGCTTACAAGTGAGTTTTGAATTTCAATTTGAAATTTAACTGAACTTTTAAAAAATGCAGTTGTTGCTGTTAAACGTGTCTAATAATCAACTGAAGTTTCTTCCAGAATCTATTGGAAGCTGCTACTCTTTAGAAGAGCTACAAGCAAATGGTACTCATTGTCATGATAGTTTTTTAGTCATGTTGCAACAGACCATCGTTATTGAGGAAAAAAAAACTTTTTGCAGGGAGTATTTTGGATAAAAGTATATGTTATGATAATTTTGTGTTTAATTCTTCACATGTGTCCGAAAACATATGTTGTTGAAAGCTACACTATTTTCTTTTCATTTTCAAAAGAATGACAGTTAGTTTGTAGGTGGTTAAACGAGCTAGTGCTGGGTAATGAGTCACATATGTAGTTTTGTTTATTGTTCAGTTTGACCCGCAAACGCTACTTTTACTATAAGAATTTTTTTTTTTAAATTAATTGATTTTTGAGATCGTTGGCACTTAAAATGTCTTGGGCCACTTTTGACTATTTAAGCAACTTAGGTTGTAGCCTAGTAGTAAGAGGTAATGTCTTCTTTGGTGGAGACCCGAAGTGGTGTAAATGGGTGTTTTAGCTGTTCCCAAAAAAAAAAAAAAAACTTTTATTGTATTTTAGCTAAATTCTTTTATCTTGCCTCCATTTTGTTTTAGCTAAATTCTTGTTTGAGATAATACATAACCCTAATCGACGTTTTCATGTTTCTAAGGGTATGTATTTGAGTTCAAAAGCACTTTTGGATAAAAGTGCTTATTGGCTTATTACTTTTTTAAAAAGAGTTTTTTAAATAAAATGTTTGGATTAGCTATTGTGGTGTGAAAAGGAGCTTATATGTGTAAAATGACTAAAAGGACACTCTTTATATGTAAATTAGGTAGGTTATGAGTTATTGTGGGGTAGTATGGTAATTTTGTCGTCTAAAAGTCGGATGCTTTTGAAGATATTTTTACTCCTCCAAAAGTTATTTTAAAAAATGCTTTTGCTCTATCCAAACAATATTTTTAGCTTATTGGCTTTTTCAGGGCTTTTTGAAAAGCTAATAAGGCAATAGGTTGATTTCTAATGGTTACCAAACATGATCTAAATTTGTGGATTTATAGACAATTTCATTGAAGAACTGCCTTCTTCAGTCTGCAATCTTATTCACCTGAAGTCACTATGTTTGGACAATAACAAAGTGAAGCAGGTAACGTCCATTTGTCAAATAAATACTCTTCTTTTTTGTATTTCATATTTTGATGGTGTGGGCCCATATACAAAAATCAAGTTGTTTTTGAACAATTTTACATTAAGTTGATAAACTGAATTTTTCTTAAATCTAAAAAAAAATCAACTCAAACACTCTGTTTGCTCTACAGATACCTTCAAGTTTATTGAAGGCATGCAAGACTCTACAAAGTATTTCATTGCATCACAATCCCATATCTATGGATGACTTCCAATCGGTAAATTTCAATGTCTCCTTTCACATGTATTGACTTTTGCTATTTGGTCAAAGAAGTCACACTTCTAAACTTTGGTCTCAGATGGAAGGATTCCATGAATTTGAAGCTAGGAGGAAAAAGAAATTCGATAAGCAGATTGATTCAAACGTCATGATTGGCTCTAAAGGCCTTGATGAGGGTGTTGATTTGTGACATTATACCAACGGACCATCTATTTTTGGTAAACTTTTATTTATTTATTTACTTTTTATGAATTGGGACTTCCATAACTTGTAGGGTGGTGTCTTTTTTATAGCAGGATGGTTTCTGTTAAGTGCACGAAGTTGATTGCACGATTAATGATGTCGCTGGCAAGGAGCCCCGCTTATTGTACATACAAAGCATATTATTTGTTTAGAAAAAGCATATTATTTATGGGTTAAGTTCAATAGAAAATTAAGTTTTAGTTGAAAAACTCGAAAACCAAAAGAAAATTATATTAAATGAAGGCTATTTAGGTAATTTTGGTGCTCCGTTTTTTTTCTTTTTTAAATTTTCGTGTCTATCCACCTAATGGCCACCTAACGACCTTAAAAAACTTAAAAAAAAAACATTTTTTTTGTTCGTCTGACTATGTTGCATATATGCAACATTGTATGTTGTCCTGAAATGTGATGCGTGTCAAAGGCATTCCAACATTCCTCACCGGCCTGCAGAGCCCTTATATCCTATCCCAGCAACCTGGCCCTTTATGAAATGGGGGATGAGCATCGTGGGAAAGCTACCTAAGGCCTCAGGAGGAAAGGTCTTCATGCTAGCCATAACTGATTATTTTTCTAAATAGATAGAATCGGAGGCATACGTTTAAGTTAGGGAAAAAGAAATTATATCCTTTATTAAGAGGGTCATCCTAACCAGGTTTGGTGTACCTGCTGAGATCGTATGTGACAATGGATCACTATTTATTGGGAAGAGAACTACATGATTTTGCAAATCCTGGGAAAAAGATGATAACCTCCACACCCGTGCATCCTCGGGCTAATGGTTAAGCACAATCTAGCAAAAAAATAATCATCAATAATTTGAAGAAAAGGTTGAAGGAAAAGAAAGGGAGATGCGCAGAAGAGCTACCCCTAGCATTATGGGCAGATATAACATCCAAGAACGACACTGGTCACCCCCCCCCCCTTTAGTCTTTGGTATAGAGGCTGTAATCCAAACAAAAATGGTGGTTCCAACGTTCAGGGTTATTGTTTTGGTCAAAATCACCGAAATGATTAAGTGATCCAAACTTTTTATGTGAGGTAGTGTGCTTGTTGACAAAGATGACAATGTATCAAAGTATTGGTATCGACACTAGGATATAACGAGGGAAAATCCAGAATCCTTCGAGTTTCCTGTAGGAAACCTGGCAAAAAACCTCGGGAGCCGGCCTGAAGAGCCTGCTGCCTAGCACTTTTATTAATAAGAAACTGAAAATTACAAGAGATTGACAGGTTCAATCCATCGAACTAAGTGTTACAGCAATCGTATACTATCAGAGCTAATGTGTGGTTGAGTTGTGTGTGTCTATCTCGATCATAATCTCTGTTATATAACGAATACATAAATAACAAACTGTCAGGGATTCTCGGGATTCTAGTCTAAAACTATCTTGACCTTTAAGTTCCACTTGTCCCATGACCTTCAACGGTTGTACGAAGTCTTTAGGAGTTAGTTGATAGTCCAACGTCACCTGTAATCAATTAAACACGAGGCAAAAATATGGGTTAGCGAATAATAGTAAACTGAAATTGCGTGAGCGTTGGATCGTTTGCTAATCTAGTGATTGTGAGATGTAAACGAGATCAAATTGTAAATACAAATGAATTTTGTATTAATAAGTTTGAGAGAAAACCCACATAGAAACACACACAAAAGGTGTAGAATATGACCAAGACATTCTAAATCCTATACAAGATCAGCTATTTAGACGTTCTAAACTATGCGAACCAACTGCCACCCGAACTGCCAGTTCGGTCTAGTTCGTATGAAACCGAACTGCCATTTCGGATCACCCGGACATCAGCACTTTGAAGCCTTTATCTTGTATTTGATACACGAAGACCAATAATTATGCATCAACAACTCCCCCTCGAAGTGTACAATATCAATCTTCATATAAACTTATATCTTCTATCAAAATCTCCCTCAACTTCACGATGAGTCTGATCTAGAATACTTGACACTACAGCGCGTGTAATCTTTTTATCAATAACTTCAGAAGACTTGAAATTGTGATGTTCTCTTTCCACTTAGAAACCTGCCAACATAAATAATCTTGGCGCAAAATGTCTCTTCAAGACTCCAAGATATATTGATTTTGAAATTTGATTTTGTATTCCATGTTGATCAATCGAAAAGAAATAAGAAGTAAAATCTTTTTGATTTTCCAAAACTCTATATCAAAATACACCTAAAATCTTTTTGGCATTTTCAAATATGAAAAGCAAATGCAGTATAGAATCAGACACTATTTTTGTCTTTTGCGAGAGAGATCACGACTTGAGATCATATTGGTCATAGCATGCTGAACTACACTTCAAATTCGATTAATATAGCACATAGGCCATGTCGATTGCAGATATAATTTGTCCAACTTTAAACTCTGGCATAATCATACTCATAACATCTGGATATGTTAAGGTATTGATTAGATTTGCTATGACCAGTGTACTCCACACTATCAGACATACTCAGATATGCTTTGTTTATCACATTTAGTGATTTCACTTGTGATTTAACACATAGTGATTGTATTCATGATATAGGCAACTGTGTTCCATGAAAAAAGAAATAAGAATGTTAAATCGTCTACCTTAAGGTCGGTCTTTCGCTACGCAGATAAGGCCTCGGATTTAACAAAATAAGAAAGAGAAAAACAAGCTGAAATTGTATACCCCAACAACAATCAGGTCAGTACTCCCGTACACACAGAGAAAGTGCAATGAGTTATATGAAACACCAAAGAAAATTAAACAGAACCTTAAATAAACAACTATCAGGTCGGTCTCGTGGACACGCAAAGATAGTCTGATCATTTAAGAAAATAAAAAAAAAAACAAGTTTAAATCTTTGCAAAATGAACACATGTATACACAGTGACTTCTCAGTTCTCTTTTCACATACCATTTTTTGATATATCATGAGATATGCATCAAGATGTTGTCCACTAGGTCAGGCATCAGATTTAGTGTATATCACATTCGTATACTTTCTGATTTGCCGAGCATACCTAGCACATCGAACAATGGTCTTATGGCTTTTTAATCTAGTTTATACAAGAGTCAGACAATGTCAGCCAATGTACCATCATTTTCCAAACATGTCGGATACAATTTCTTATTTTTCTATGTTTTTGTCTTTTTAAATTTTCTCCCCCTAAAAATGACAAACTCTATTTTTTAGTTTTTCATTTTTAACATTTGAAAAACAACACTCTAGTTTTGTAAATTATTCCAAAAACAAACTCCCCCTCAAATCAAGACGGAGTGAAAAACAAAAGAACAATGATCAACCAACACGGATACTTGCATTGTAGCATTCTGAAAACACAAGTTTTGATTTAGAAATGCATTTTAAGTTGAACATAGATATTCCACTATCTGCAATCTTTCAACCACTGATAGGTCTTCTGAAATACACGCCGACACCAAATAAAACATTAGATGCTCTCAAATCGACTGGATTCAACCACGTCGGGTCGCCCGGTGTCTTCCCTATAGTTTGTGTTGGCCTTGAAACAACCTTTGGTCTCCAGATCATTGATGATGGAATATTTGAATCAGAACCTGAATAATTTTCAACCGGCGTCTTTGGTTTGGACCAAAACGGCTTACTGGTTGGTTTGCATGTCGGGGACCATGGTTCATCAAACATTTTACCATTATTATCCATATATTTAGCATTTTTGTGAACGTATGCAGTTGTCAGACAATTTGCAGCTATATGTCCAGGTCGATGACATGCATAACAAATTCGTTCACGAAGTTGTTGGAAAATTTTTGAAAAATTCTTTGATTTCCAACCATGATTCGTGGCTGGAAAATCATAGTAACCAAAAGAATGATCAGAAGAAAATGAATCAAAGAAGTTATTAGATGAATCATACCTAGGAGATGATCGTCATGGTAAGTAGTAAGAACCACTTGAAGAACCTCCAGAATGATAATGACCATTTCTTGATGTATACACATTCGACTTCTTCTGTTGATCTTGCTTTTGTTGAGTTTGAACATATTTAACAAACTGTTACTTCGGTTGTTGTTGAGGTTAATGAACTGGCTTAACAATAACTTTCTACTATTTCTGTGTTGTCTGTTGCACTGAGACATCCTTGACTTCATAACCCAAACCTTTGTGCTTAAACCGTGGAATCTTTGATGACTCAACCTCAGAATCAGAAACATTTTTATCATTAGCTTTTCTAGTAAATTTAGCTTTAATATCTTTCAGCTTGTTCTCATGAATCAGAGATTTATCAAGTTCAGATTCACTTGAAGTATATTTAGCTTTAATATCTTCCAAGAATGATGAGGCGGAAACAAACTTTGGAGTGTTGCCAGTTTCAAACTTCTTCAGTCTGGACTTATATTTCTTTTTCTTAGCAGAAGCAGGAGTTACAAACTTTGAGTAATCATACATTTCTTCATTTGGATTCACAATAGCAGATGGAATACTTGACACATCATCTGGTGACGGAACTTTATTTAAATCATTCTTAACACTTTCTTCACTTTTAACCTGTTTGAAGATGTAATTCAGAAATTTCGGTGACCAATTACAATTCTTTACTTGACTTTGCAAATCCAGAATATCAATTTTTAATTCAGAAATCTTCACTTGAGCATCCAATAGATCTTTCTGAGAAGCAATGAGTTGTTCCGACAAATCATTATATTCATACTTATGTCTCCTTCTCAAATCACACTCTTCCAAAACTTATTCGGTAACCTTTTCCCATTTCTTCTTGAAATAATCAACATCGCTTGTTAAAATTTCATTCTTTTCTCGAAAAAGAACATTTTCATCTCGAAGTTTTGAAATGTCTTCTTGAAGACTAATTACTCTCTCACTAGCTTCAACATCATTCTAATTAGCTTTTTCATATTTTTGTTGAACAGGGTAAGCCTTTTAGAATGAAGTTTCAAAATCTGCAACAACTTCTTTAGCCTCGGCTTTAGCCTTTTCACATTCTTTACTCAAAACTTTATTTTCTTTCAATAAACCAACCTTAATTTTAGCTAATTCAGCACACTTAGAACACATTGAAGAAACTTCATTCTGAATTTCTTCTATGTCACTATCATTCCCTTTATCATATATCACACAAGAACTTGTTTCAGGATCAGAATCAGTTACGCAACCATCAATTTGTTCAGTCTTGAAAACAGTATGACAATCCTTTTTGTCTGACAACTCATTACTTTCTGATTATAAACCACTAGATGCTGAATCATATGATTTCGAATCAGCAGAGTCTGAGCCAATCTTCATGGTCCGAATATGTGCACATGTCTCACATTTTTCTTTCAATGCATTCCATTTACCTTTAGCAGTGTAATACACTCTGATTTCAAGAAATAGCTCTCTTGAAAGAGTTGTTTTGAGAACGTCTCTTGCTTTGTCTTCATTATCTGTATAAGCCTTTTCTTCTAGAGAAAGATGTCGATGTATTTTTACATCTCCTCTTCCATTAGTAGGCCATTTGAATTGCTTATCGATTATCTTCCAAAAATCTTTGAAATTTTTGTTGATTTAAATCTCAAAATCAACTTTCATTAATGATAATCTTCCCATTTCATCAGTGTTTTGGTTAAAAATAACAAGACTTAATTTAGTAACCAAATTAGTTCGTGAGGTTAGGTGTCTAGAATGCTTAGTTTATAAAATCGAGTTTACCAGTTAAAATCCAAGGTTTGAATGGAAGAAATGAAGACACAAATGTTAACCTCCCTTGATGCAACTAAGAACACCAAGATTTGTGCAGGGGGAAAAGTCATTAATCCCTGGATGTCTCCAAGGACCGCCGGCATAAAAAAACCCCGAGAAACAATAACATACGTTGCTAGTTTTTTCCAATGAAAAAATGATTCGAGTACAAGTGTTTGCGACTTGTTTGCTAAGTTGCAGTGTGAGTACAGGTGATCGAGTGTGCAAAAACTAAGTCCTATGCCGCATATAAATACATAGGTAAGCTAACTATATCCCCGAGATTCTAGGGATCTTCCTTCCAACGGCTCGTGACCGTTATTGACCGAATCTAGTGGTGAGTCTTTAGCCACACGTTTATTCCAAGCTTTGAATTAATCTTCTTGACCGTTAACCTAAGCTTGTACCTGACTTGATCAAGATAAAGTCAAGAAAATGTTAGTAATGATGCCTTAGCATGCTGGGTATCCGCGCATGCTAGGATCAGTTAGTATAAACTAATAGTCCTCGGATGTATGACATCCTGGGATATAAATCATTTAAGGGTACCAGAATGTAAATCGAAATCCAGGGCATAACAATTGCCCCCAAATTCGCAGCTTTGTGGATAAGAATTCATAGCTGTGAATTTTTAAAATTTTGATGAGTCATCTTCCTTGTGTTCATCTTGTCCGCAGATTTCGATTTAATACCTTTGATCTCATCCACCGACGTCCCATTACCTCTGTAACTTCTCAATTTATAAATACCCCCTCCCCTCGAGCCTTTACTTAATCCGAGTCGAGAGTTAAAAGCATTCATCATCCCTTTAACCCCCGCTGATTATGTAATTTCTTCTTTTCGCTCTCTATTTCTTTTCAAATTATGACCAAACGACGCATTCGTCGCGAACCCACCGTTTCTTTTGCTAGGGTGGAGAACTTCATTGACCAGAAGTTCCTCCTTCATCCTGAGCAAGGGAAGTGCAATTTCACGAACAATGAAATTGCAACAGTGAAGGATTCCGGTCTCCTTCCTCCATCACCTGTCATAAGGGCTTTTGACCATAGATTGAGGTCCGACTATGTTTCTCCAACATGGGTTTGTTTTCCACTCACCCCGCTTAGTATGGGTTTGTCCTACCCTTTCTCCAGCCTTGTTGCTGAATTTTTCCAAGCCACATGCCTTTCTAACGCCCAAACTCTTCCCATAACATGGCACATCCTGGGAACTCTGGATCGTCTGAACCGGTCATACGAACCCTTGATCGGTTTGCCTGAATTAGTCCTAGCCTATGAAGTGAAATCTAGTGGGTCCAGCCATTTTCTATTTAAATCCCTTTTAAAGGACATGCAACTTGTCCCCATTGCTACCCAACATGGTGAATGGAAGGATAAATTTTTCTTTGTCAAGCGTTCCAATATACCAGGTGGTCATCAGCTTCCAGAGATGAGTTTGAAGGAGATAGGTCCCGAAAATCTGACCTTGAATGTTATCTTTTGCAGCGATGATTTTGAAGGAGATAGGTCCCGAAAAGCAAGACACAAAAGTTAACTTGGAATAATTCCTGGGAATCCCGGAGTCTGAGCGTGCATTCAGGTTTAGCGAACATCTAGTACGAAGCCAGCTAGCCGCCAACATGTCGAGTTGTAAGAATCCATGCATGTCATTAGGATTTTTTCTATTTTTATACCTGCCTTGCTGACATCCTGGGATTTGTGCATTTTTACAGTTGCCCCTACCTTTGATGCTGATGATCTCGAGGTCATCATATCATTTGGAGTTGGTGATGACCAGGATTTGATAGTCCTGAGCTCTGTGAAGTCTGAGCCTACCCCTGCATCCAGGGTGTCTGCATCTAGGGCCACTGGGTCCAAAAGGAAGACCTGGGGGTCTAGTGCTGCCATTGCCACTGCCCCCATTCAGCATCCTTTGGTAGAGATGACCCTGTTTGACCTCAACGGCTATGCTAAGGGTGTCTTTTGCTAGGTAAAACTACAACACCCCTGCATAGACGGTTTAGTTCATAATATTTATTTATTGACCATATATACCTGAATGCAGATCACCTCCCGTTATTCTGATCTTGTTGAAGCCGCTAAGAGGCGTGCTACTGATGCGGAGGCTCAGGCAAAATCCAGGGTCATGCATGCCAACAGGGAGACATCCAAGGCCAAGCACGCATGCGACAAATTGCAGGGTCAGATCACCCATCTAGAGAAGCTGGCGTTGGATGCTAGGTGGCGCATGAGGCGGCCATGGCCAAGATGTTGGAGACGGTGAAGAACTCTTCCATCATCTCCCCGCTGTAGACAAAGCTGAAGATGGCCAAGGAGGCCTCTGACCTTGGATGCACCAGTCCTAAATGGACTGTTCAGGTATGGGTCAAGAAGCTTCGCAACCTGGGCGGCACTGTGGCCCTAAGATGCGACTTCGGAGTACCCTAGGGTGAGGACGACGCACCCCCTGCTTGTGCATCACGGTCCGAAGCCCATCCAGAGCACCTGAGGGCCGAGGATGCTGGGGGTCGCCATGAGGAGGAAGCAGAGAAGGATGCTGAAGGTGGAGGAGCCAAGGATGCAGCGATGGTGGAGACTGCATGACTCTCTTTGGGTTCCTGTTGGTTTATTTGTTTATTGTTGGAAACAATTCTAATTTTTTGTAGGTTGCCGGAGGTCTAATTCTCGGTGTTTCAATGTTCCACCCACAGGCTAAATACCTGTGGTTTTAACTTGAATCACCCTGAAGTGGTTGGACATTTTGCTCCAACCAAGGGGTGGTTATATATATAGGAATGAGAACAATTAATAACCCTTTCTTGGGGCAATAACCAAATAACCACATCCTAGTGGCTTGATGAAAAAACAGGTGCTATGGATTAGTGACATGTGGCACTCCTTTTTTTTCTTTTTTTTTTAACAGAAAGGGTATAAGGGTATTTTACCCAAAAGAAAAAAGCACCCCCCTCATTTTTAAAACGCTTATAACTTTTTTATCCGAAGTGGTTTTTTATAATAATTATACCATTGGACTCGTCGCTTTTTTATCTTTAATTCAGATGTGGTCCCGACTTTTTTCGAAGGTTTTTTTTCAAATGTCCGTATTAACATCAATGCTACAGAAAAAAGGCACCGGCGCTACCCAAAAAAGGCATCAGTGCTACTTTTTGTAACATTACATGTCAATACGGACGTTTGAAAAAAAGTGTCAAAAAATGTCGAGACCACATCTGAATTAAAGATAAAAATGCGACGAGTCCAACGGTATTTTTTTTATAAAAAACCGACATCGGATAAAAAAGTTATAGCCGTTTTAAAATGAAGGGCGTACTTTATTGGTTGAGTTAAATGACTAAAATACCCTTTCTGGAAAATGAGAGAGAGGGACACTTGTCATAATTTTGGTGGTTCAAATGAGTTATTTGGTTATTCCTCCAAGCAAGGGTTATTAATAGTTCCATACCCTATATATATATATATATATATATATATATATATATATATATATATATATATATATTGTTATACCCTAGATTTTCCCCTAGATATTACTAATGACCTCCGACAGCTTAATGACGTGTGCTGAAGTGTCTATCAAAAAATTGGTCAAGTCAAAAAGGGAAAGTCCCGAGTGACTAAACATACGTGTAGGGCAGTGTACCCATCGTATGCAGAATAGTATCGGTAAATACCCGGATGTCAAATCCAAGGACGCAATGCAGGCTTTCGATATGCGAACTTTGCTAATATTTAACCTAAAATATTTTGGTTTTGAGATAAACAAAGAAACAAACAAGTAAATAACTAAAATAACTAAGGAACAAAGTAACAGAATCTAAGGTGGCTCAAATATGGGAAAAAGGGTGCTGCCTGGAAATGAATCCTCTGGGCTGACTATTGAGTAGTAACCTAACTACCTCACGTGACACTACCCTCTAAAGATGATTACCGCGATAACTTAGACTATAGACACATCCTCGCTATCTAGGCAATCCTAAACTGAAGTCCGGATAGTCAATTGATACTTAATGCTAAATGGCCAGATCGCTTCGGTCAAAGCGGATTAGACACGTATGAAACAGAAACCCACTCAAGAGGTCTCTCAATATGGATTCTCCAACACATTAGAATACTAAAATGGGATTAATGAAACCTAAGCAATGTCTAACATGTACAAAGTCAAATAACCACCTAGTGTGCTAAACGAATCGGTCAATTCAATCCAACACCAATATTATGAAATATCAGCCCCAAGCTGTAACTACAAGATCATGTAGAAGTTCTCCTATCGTGCATTTGATCAAAACTCATAAAAGTCAAACCAAACAATAGCCATATTGCTAATTAGGTCAAAATTCTTCGAGCCCAAGCAATTTAATCACATCAAGAAATCATAATAGAAGCTAAACATGCTAATATGATCATTTCATAGATCCAATTCAGATTCAATAGCAATAAAATCAAGTCACATGAAGAAAGTCAAAGTAAAAAGTCAAATCAAGCCCAAATTCATCCAATACCAAGCAAAACTATAGATCTAGCCTACAATCATGTTTAGAACTAACAAAAACATTATCTTTGAATCAAACATTATCTGAAAATCCAAATAAAAGAGAAAGAAATGAAGCCTTGGTGAAGAACACCAAAAAATGGAAGAAAAATCTTCAATCTTCAATCCAAATCCAAGCTATCTTCAATCCTTAGCTTTAAATCCGTCTTCTACAGTAGATCTAGGGTTTTTAAGAGTGAGAGTGAGTATGGGGTGTTCTCCCTCTTAATGACGGCTAAAATGTGTTTAAATAGAGGTAAAATGAGGGTTTACCGTATGTTCGTCGATGCGGGCTACATCAGATAAGACTGGAGACGATGCGGCCCGCATCACCCCTTTGACTGCATAGTTTGACCAGTCATGATACGGGCTGCATTAGGTGATAAGGAGATCAATGTGCCCCGCATCGACCCGGATCAGAAAAACTTCAACATCTTCAATCTTCAACCACCGAGCACCGAAACGGGTCCAAATGCTCTAAAATCATCCAAATCCAAACACCGACACAAAAGAACCTTTCAATGCAACATATTAAACAATTAATCATCAAATCCAAATAAAACAAATAGAATCAAACACAAAATCGTGGGATTTCCTTAATCACATTTATGCACAAGATGCAACACATAAAATATCCCCATAATTGAACCTTTTTCATCCCGAAAAAAATCCGCAATGAGATCATAACCGGAGAATTGACCTTTTACTTTATTCTAAGCTAGATACTCACGCGCTAAAAGCGATTACCGGTATTTAGATCCGAATAAACCCAACCGCCGAAAACCAAAGCCCCTGAACATGCTTTATTCAATTTTATTACCAATTATGGGTCCCACACAATCAGATTCGCAACTAGGCCTAATCTCATCTCAAAGCATGAATCAGCACGGGTAAAACTGAATTAAGGCTTCTCCCACCATAATTGGTTAAAATATTTATGACTTGGAGATTGTGGAAAGTGGAATGGATGGATGATGGATGAGCTTGGATTGAATTTATTTTATTTATTTCCTAAACTAGGGCGAGTCTCCACCTGACACTACACCTCCTGAGTCCCTATCCCGAGAGGTAGTAAGCAGGCTTTAACCCTCGCACACAAAACCACATCACCCCAATAGATCATCTCCGGAGTCACTATTCCTAGAGGTTTGTAGGATCAGCGAATTTTGCGCACTTTATTCGATTTTTATTTATTTATTTATTTATTTTATTTTTTGCATATATACATATATTCAAAACAAGCTCAAGATGGATGGATGGATGGGGTGCCATTATTTCTCGGATTTATTTTCATAAAAAGATCATAGTGTGCCGGGTAATCTCCAAATCATAAAAATTTTAAACAAAAGTGGTACCTATCAGCTTATTCAACAGTTTCGGCTTTGCTACTACACAAAAGACGGGAACCCACAATATTTATTTATTAAGGTTTATTTAAGTAGCGAAATCAGGATTTTTAAGCTTTTAGAAATCAGCTGGGCCTACCAGCACATCACTAAATAGGTGCGCTTTCAACTTTGTTTATATTTTATATATTTACAAAAAGTATCAAAACTCCGGTTTTACCTATCATTTCTCATTTTGTTGCAAACAAATTCAAGGACATTTTTGAAATTTAAGCGCAAATTAAACAATTTCATGTTTTCTTTAACCGTTTCCCTCCTCACACTTGAATAGTACATTCTCCCGAATGTACGTGAATGACAGTAATAAGAACAAGGGTGAATGCCAGAACTGCCAGAATGAGTCGTGAGGGGAAAAAAATCTCTGAAATGGCATGAACCACAGATCGCGACCACAGGTGCCAGATTTGTGTCCTGATGATGCTCCAAAATGTGAAAAAGTAGAAAACAGCTCTCGACGAATGCCAGAACTGCCTCAGCGTATCACTAAAGCAAGCACACAAAACAGTGCACATAACAGATAACACAAAGATATATATATATATATATATAATAAAGTGTGCCAATGTAAACACCCAACCCTTATACAAAATATCCCGAGTTTGTAAATGATGAATACAATAAAAGCAAAAGTACAACTCGGATAAGGGTACAACCAGATCTGATCAAGGTTGTGGGTCTGCTGGTGTGGCCAATCTGTGAGTAACCCCATAATGATGCAACGCCTTTTCCATCTGCGCGTTGCAAAAGTGGGTGCCACGATCGCTAATTAATGCCTTAGGCACTCCAAACCTCGTGAACAACCTGCGTAGGAACCAAACAACAACTCTGCGTCATTAGTAGGCAAGGCTTCAGCCTCGACCCACTTTGAAACGTAGTCAACCGCAACCAGAATGTATTTGTTCCCGTGCAAAGACGGAAACGTGAAAAACCGTAACACGGATCTTACTAGAGATTTGCTTAATCGTAGAGTAAGAACGGGATGAAAATGAGATGTAAATAAAGTTTGTTTTATTGAAATCAACAAAGACTCAACTACAAACTCTCTAATCAGCTCAACAGAGAAACACTCTCAAAACATATAGTTAAGATCTGGTCTATCTCCACTTGTCTCTCTCTGTTGCAGATTACAAGACAAAGTTATCTATTTATACTAGTTTGGCCGAACTCCGTCCGAACTCTGAGTTCGGCTGATCCGAACCTTAGGTTCGGACCAAGTTCGGAAAGCAGCTTGAACTTGTATCTTGATCTTTAACAAAATCTGTGTTGGCCGTGGAGACAACTTTCGGTCTCCATTCCTGTTTTGGTTTTATAATTTCTAGTGAACCAATGTCAACTAATGAGTGACAATCAGAACTACTACCCAACTTTTCCGAAGTAATCTTCTTTTTCCAGAACAAGTTAGTGTTGGGTATTGGTTCACTAAAAATAATGCCATCAAGATCAACATACATTGTATGTTTCGCATTTGATGATGAATTATTAGTTGTCGTAGGACAATTATTTGCATAATGATCCTTCTTACGACAAACAAAACAAAGTCTTTGACCAGTTGGATTGATTCAAATTGGTTTTCCAAACTGATCAGTAAAACATTCATCATAAACTTTTGAAAACATAGGTTTAGGTTTCTTTGGTTTTTGAAGTTTTGGAAAACATTTTGGAGAATCATAAAAACCATAATCATCTCCATAACCAAAAAATTTATCTTTATGATAAAACCTGTTTGATTTAGTAGAATGAAATGAATCTGAATTGTTACCTCCTTGTGGTGTAGCATCAGATATACAAGAAGACTCTTTAGAAGAAAACTTTTCAACTGATGAAGATACCTTCTTCTTCCAACATTGTGACTTCTTATCTGAAAACACCTTCTGCTTCTTTATCTTCTTTGCTTTGATTTCCGTCTTATTGAAATCCTTAGGCAGCATTTCTTTTTCTTCAAATCCCAAACCACCATTCTTTTGCTTGAATTTATCTTTAAGAGAATTTGGTATCTCATCACCTTGTTTGGCAAGTTTTGTAAATTCAGACTTGATACCTTTCAAATTATTTTTCCCAAAAATCAAAGTATCATCGATCACGATCTAAGAAAACTTTGGCATCTTTACATTTCCAGGATTTCCATTAAACACCTTTTCTTTTGCAAGAAATGTAGATTTGGAATTAAACTTCAATCCTTTGCAATAATCAAACTCCTTTTTATTCTTCTTAGATTTTGACTTGGTTTTCTTTCCTGAACTGGTATCAGCAAACTTTGAATACTCATGCTTTTCAATACCAGATGGTATAGCTGGAACAGATAGTTCAATATCCACAGGAGCAGGAACTT
>JBCNJP010000254.1:43192-74762 GCA_039602395.1 Deinandra increscens subsp. villosa | reverse complement strand
CTTCCTTCTCTTCTGATGAACTGGCCTGAAAGAAGGATCTAAACCAAGTTTATGAGTAATAACATGTGTAGGGATACCTGTCATATCCTCGTGTTTCCATGAAAAAGTTGAAGCTCTGGCTTTGAGAAGCTCAACTAGATTCTTTTCAAATTCCTGTGGGATGCTGGTCCCGATGAGCACCTTGAATTCAGGATTCTCAGGATTCAGCTGGACTTCTTTAACATCGATCTCCTTGTCCTCCTGTTCCTTGGGTGCTCTTTTCTGTAATTGCTATCCCTTCGTCAATTTTGTTGTATTCTTCATAGAAGTTGAGTAGCAGTTCTTGGCTTCCTGCTGGTCACTTTCAATCCTGACAACTCCCCAGGGTGTAGGAAGCTTGATACACTGGTGATAAGTTGAAGGGACTGCCTTCATCTCGTGAATCCATGGCCTGCCAAGAATAATATTGCAACAAGAGAGAGAATCTATAACACATAATTTCTACATGCAATTTGCTCCCTCTATATATACTGGTAGTCTAATGTCTCCAACGGTGCTCTAGGTTTCGCCACTGAAGCCAACTAAGACTGAGGATCTTGCCACAATTTCTGATTCTGGGATGCCCATCTTTTTTAGCACATCCAGACGGATTATGTTGACAGAGCTTCCGTTGTCTATCAGGATCATGCGTACAAAATGGTTAGCAATATATAAAGTAACCACCAGACTATCATGGTGGGGATCCTGAACGTGGGAGCGGTCGCTCTCATCAAAGGATATCGTCTTCTCCTGAGTCAAGGTGGAAGTCCGGACAGGTCAGGATCCCTGTTCAGACTTAGACTCCTTAGCATGCTTCTTGGCTGAGGAGTAGGAAGTGCCACAGATGTCTGAGCCTCTTGATATAAAGTTGATGATTTGAGCATCCTATGGTGGTGAAGCTGCTCTCTGGAGAAGCTTGTCAGCTTCCTGAGTGTTGCTCTTCTTTCTGCCCAACAGCTCCTTCAGGTGCCCCTTGCTGAGCAGGTAATTGATTTCTTTCCTGAGTGCAATGCATTCATCTGTCAGATGGCTAAAATCTTCATGATAGGCACACCACTTTGATTTGTCCTTCCAGGATGCCTGCTTGGTATCCTTCCTGGGCCACCTTGCCTTTTCACCTAGGTCCTGCATAGCACACATCAAACTACCAATGTCAACTGAAAAACAGTATTCAGATACCTTGGGGTACTCCTCGTCATCGTTATATTGGTCTACAACATTGATCTTTGGATTTTCTGATTTGGAATATGGCCGGGATCTGTACTGCTTCCCGGGGGATTCCGACTTTTTACTGTTAGAATCATACTTGGGGACGTCCAGTCTATGATGGATCTTCTTGTCATCCTCCAAACGGATGAATCTCAAGGCTCTACTTCGAACTTCATCAAGGTTCCTGCAAGGAGTCATAACAAGATCATCATAAAATCGGGAATCCTTACGGAGTCCCATCTTGAAAGCTTCGACTGCTGCTGCCATATCCAGGTTAGGAATCTCGAGAGACTCCTTTGAATCTGGCAATATAGTCTCTAAGTGGTTCTTCTGGCCTCTGAACTACCATGTACAAATCACCTGTGAGCTTCTCAAAGGTCCTGCTACAAGAGAACTGATTATTAAACAGGTTAACCGAGAAAATGAAGTAATAGTGTTAGGAGGGATGCTCAGTAGCCATTTCATGGTTGGTCCTGTAAGAGTCGAACCAAAGCCTTTGCATAGAAAAGCTTCCTTGATATTCAGGGGGATAGGGTTGATTTCCATGCACTCCCTGTAATGTGCTACATGCTCCTCAGGATCCGTCGTTGTTGATACACGATATGGCAATGAGCTGGATCAAACGAAGACATGAAGACCTAGGATTTTGAGTCTGGTGGCTGAACTCTGGCCGAACCCTCGCCGAGCCTTGGCCGAACCTGAGGTTTGGACAAGCCAGGGAGTTCGGACACCCGTAGGCTATATAAGTGTTTGTGTCTTTGTAATTGTTAAGTTTTTGAGAGCTGAGCGAACTTTTGTCTGTGAGTTAGTGTGTGTACTCTGATTCTCTTGTAATCACGTATTAATGAGAGATTGATTTTATTTACCTTGCTTGTGTTTGTTTTCTCACATATTCTCACGCATACGATTGTTATCGACCAAACCGATCCAATGCTCACGCACTTTCAAGTGGTATCAGAGCTATCTGGTGCTAATTAGCTCGATTTGTTGCATTTCGTATATTCGAAGTTCATTTTTCAAGTTGCTCTCTGGAAAGTTACATAAAAATCATCATGTTTTGTGTCAAACTTCCTTGTTTCTGTTTGTTTTTGGTCTTCTGGGTGTTTTGTGTTCATTTGTGAGGGTATTCTGGTGAGATCTAAAAAATTCTGAAATTTTTACGTTCGGCCGAACCTGAAGTTCGGTGAAACCGCTCCGAGTGTCGAGTTCGGAGATAGTTCGGTCACATTTTCGATTCGGTGAGAGTTCGGTGAGCTATCGGAGAGAGTTCGGTGAGAATTTCTGTCTCGGAGATAGTTCGGACCAGGATCGGAGAGAGTTCGGAGTTTCTGTGTTCGGTGATAAGTTCGTAGGGAGTTCGGACTTTGTTTTCAAGATCGGTGAAGGTTCGGAGTGAGTTCGGAGCTTACTTTAAGTTCGGAGAAAGTTCGGGGCTCATCTTAAGTTCGGACCAAGTTCGGTGAACAGAATCTTGAATCTTGAATTTTTCCAAAATGTCGGATTATTCCGCGTTTGCTGCTATTCAATCGCAGATGCAAACACTACTGAATTACGACAATGAAATCGGGACGACTCAGAAAGTTCCCAAACTTCTTAAGTTTGAGGACTATCCTAATTGGAAAAAGAGATTTGAAGCGTATATCGGTACAACAGATCAAGACCTATGGATTGCTATGGATGCACCATATGTGTATCCTGTTGGGTTGAACAATGTTCCTATTATGCAAAGGAACATGGATCTTACACAAAAGGCTGATTTTGTTCGAGAACAAAAAGCTTATGGTTTAATCACACAAGCTTTACCTAAAGAGTTACTTCACCAATTTAAAACCTGTGAACATTCTCATGAATTATGGTCAACTCTGAAAGAAAGATGTGAAGGCAATGAACAGTATAAGAAAAGTAAGAAGAAAGTGTTAAACAAGGAATTTGACAACTTCAAGTGTTTTGATGGTGAGGGTGTTCCAGAATTAATCTCAAGATATTGTCACCTGCTGTCTGAAATGGACAATGTCCAAATCAAGAAAAATGATGAAGAGCTTAAAGAGAAATTGCTAGAAGGCCTACCATCAAAATGGGAGTCTTATGTATTGTTGATCATGAATGACAAGGATTATTCTGAATTGACTTTTGTAAAACTGTTGGGAAAATTGCAAGCTAGAGATCTGGAAATGAAGAATGTGAATACTACTCCAGCAACGGTTCAGAATCCGGATGTTTACTACGGATCAAATGCAGCAACTATTTCAGGTAAGTCGCCAAAAATAACAAGTTCTGCACCGGCTACGGCGTTTGTAGCTGGAGGTCTACCTGGACATGGTTCTAATTCAGGAACCGGAATGGGCTCACATCATGCTGATTACAATTACACCTCTGGAGGAAGTAGCACATCAGTTCTAGCAAGTAATTTGGTGAACACGGGAAAAATGGCTATGTCTGTGTCTACAACTGAAGATTATATGGCCCTTGTTTCTGCTTTAGTGTCATCTTATTACGGTTTGATAACTGGGAATGTTAGCAATGCTAAATTGACGGAAGAAGATTATGATCAGGTGGATCCTGATGATTTGGAGTTAATGGATATCAATTGGCAATTTGCCATGCTGGCTAGAAGAGTGAAAAGATTCTTAAAGAAGACCGGTAGAAAAGATTTGAACTCTGGTGGCAGAATTGGCTTTGATAAATCAAAAGTGCGATGCTATAATTGTTCTAATTTTGGTCATTTCGCTCGTGAATGTTCTCAGCCGAAAAAGCAAGAATATCAGAAATTCACTCCCAAATCAAATGTTTCTGGATCCAACAATCCTTCGAGTTCAGGGAGTACTTCTAACTCAAAATCTAATCCTGATTCCACAAAAGCTCTTGTATCTCAAGCTGATAAGACTTATAATTGGGGTACTCAATTCGCTGATTCATCTGCTTTGATGGTTTCACATGTGCAGGATGAAGACAATATGACTAGAATCCACTGAAGATGAAGGTGAAGTTCATGGTGAAGCGAATGGTGAAACTTTTGTTGGAATTACTGTTGATGAAGAAGTCTCGGATTCAAGGATTGATCATAATTCTGTGTTTGAAGAAAAATTTGCTTTTATGGCTGATTTGTCTGATGAGAAGGTCGAGTCTGATGCTATTCTCTTGTTAGAGAAACAAATTAAACTTCTAACTGAGGAGAAAGAAGCGTTGATTCGAGATTGTGAAGCAGCAAAAGCTGAAGCGCTTGATACAGCAAATGATTTCGAAAGCTTATATCAGAAAAGTCTTCCGCTGAAGGAACGATATGAAAAAGCTCAACAGAATGCTGTAGAAATTGCTGATAAAATGCTTGCACTTCAGAAGGACATGCAGAAAATATCTGATGAAAACTCAAGTCTGAAACAAGAGATCGGTGCACTGAAAAGGAGCAATCTTACAGAATCAGTTGCTTTTATGGTCGATTCGTCTAAGGTAGTTTCATATCCTTTAATGTGTAAGTCTTGTGATGATTTTGCTACTGCTAAGAGTACGCTCTTAGATGAGAAGACAAAGCTTAATGATCTTCTGTCAGTAGCAAAAGCAGATAAGAACATATATAAGGAAAGATAGGAGGGAACAACCAAGGAGTTATTGTCAGTACACGAGCAGTTGCGTTTGCAAAACTTTGATTTTTCAACACAGTCTGAACTGCTTGTGTCTGTACAAAAGGATTTGGCTACCAGTCAGAAACTTGTTGCAGATTTGAAAATCGAAGTTTTTGAATTAAAACAAAATTTGGATTCTATTCAAGTTTCCTCTTCTTTTACAAATTTTCTTTATAAAACTGAAAAGGAAGATGTTTCTGGTAAGCTGAATCAAGTCCCACCTCCGGTGAATATTACACTTGGTCCTTCGTCTGAAATGAAGGTAGATGTTCCTTCTCATGCTGAACAGAACAAATCTGTCAAAACTTCAACTGAAAAATCTATTTTGGATTCAACAGTTGATGAACTTTTCTATGATGTTTCAGATTTTAATAAGGTTGATGACTTAGTGTCTGAAACCGATGTTGAATGTTCGTCATCCACTCAGCCCAAAGTTTCTAAGCCAAATCACAAAGATTTAATTTCAAAACATGATTTTCCTACAATTAAATCTGAGCTTAAAAAACTGAGTGTGTTCGAACAAAAACAGATTGCTCGGAGGAAATCTGTTGAGCAATCTGTTGAAGGTAAGAAAGTCAAGTATGGTGGAGTCGGATTTGAGCCTTCGGCAAAGTTAAAATCTGTTGAAAGGTTCTTCTTCAAAAATTTCAAAACCTGCACAAGTCAAGGCTAGAAATCCTACTTTAGACACCAACTGTGACAATTCTGAACCATGGGTGACATATCGATTAAAAGGATCTAATCGGATTTATAGTGACAAGGAGTTTCCTTTGGATATGGTTAATCCGAATTTAATCGATCAAATTTTTTCGTGCAAATATGATCCTGCTTATGATCCCAAAATGACAAATGTGCACATTAAGGGGGGTAATAGCAATGTAAATGTAATGGACACATTTCATTCTGAATCTGATTCAGGGTTGTTTAACAGAGTGAAAACTTCTGCTCAAAAGTCTTTAAATAAGAAACCATTAAAACCAACTATTCAACCACCACCACCAAGAGATTTTTATGATCAAAGAATACCAAATTTCAGAAAATCAAGTCAGTTTTCCAAAAAAATCTCAATTTTACAATGACGAAGGATTTTATGATGAATTTGGGTGTGGACCGAATCAACCCGTATTTGGGAGGGGTCCAAAATGGGTAGATTATGGAGGTCAAAATGAATTTGTTCCAAGGTTTGGTGGGCGAAGAAATAGATTTCAGAATTATAGGGATCATCGTTTTTCTGGAAATTCGTATGCTAGAGGTCATGTTGATGAGTTTTCAGGAAATGTGTCAGGGTATGAGTCAGGACATAATGATGAGTTTGAAAATTGTTATGTGCCTAATAGAAAGGGTTTGAAACCCAAGACCCAAAAACGGGTTGTTGAGTCCGAAGTGGATGATGACACGAGCGAAAAAGGTTGTAATTGATAAAAGAAAATGTTTTAAGTGCAAGGCTCGTGGTCATACATATCGGACGTGCCCGTTGAAGAAACCAAAATCTATCAAATCTGACACAGAAAAGTCTGATGATATGTCGGAAGGCTATCAGACTGATACAAAGAAAAAAGTCAGATTTGTTGATGAGCAAGGCAGAGTTCACTCTAATCTTAAGTCATCAGAATTTCATAAAAATGACAAGAACTCAGATAGTGAATTTTCAAAGATTAAATCAATTTTGAAAAACTCTGCAGCTAGCTCCACAGGTTCTTCAACAAATGGACAGAAACCTAAGGGTTTGTCCATGGCTGGTAATGACTTTGTTGAAGATGACGGTCGACCCAAAGCTTCAAGCTTGGGTTCGTCCCGAAACTAATCTTCTGTTGTAATTTATGCAGGGATCTTCGCGACAACTGATGAATAACATTTGGGTTGTTGATAGCGGAGCATCTCGGCACATGACCGGCGATATTTCTTTGTTGCATGATGTGAAATACTTTGACGGCGGTAAAGTAACATTTGCTGGAAACAAAGGAGGTCAAGTTACCGGCATCGGTAAACTTTCAAATGGTGTTGTCACATTCGACAAGGTTGAATTTGTTCAAGAATTGGAGTACAATCTTCTGAGTGTCTCCCAGATTTGTGATAAGCGATTCACGACTGCTTTCACTGGGAGTGAATGTTTAATACTGAAACCTGAATTCAAGATTCCAGATGAGTATGTGGTAATGCGAGCACCGAGATTCTCAAATTTGTATATGCTCGACATGAACTCAGCAAAAGAAACGGTCGCAGGTCAATGTTTCTTGTCAAAGGCATCCGAAAGAGATTATGTTCTATGGCATCTTCGCATGGGACACATCCACTACAGGAAAATGAATGAACTGGTGCGGAGGGGTCTTGTCGAAGGGGTTCCAAAGAAACAATTTGTTTTTAATGATGTCTGTGTGAGCTACAAGAAGGGAAAACAGAAAAGAAAATCCCATCCACTGAAGAAATACCACTCAATTGAAGTCCCGCTAGAGCTACTTCATATGGATTTGTTTGGTCCAGTGAATCGAGCAAGTATTTCGGGAAATTGGTATTGTCTGGTGGTCACTGATGAATTTTCAAGATTTTCGTGGGTTGATTTTCTGGTCTCTAAGGATGAAACTTCAAGAATTCTCATCAATTTGATTACAACACTTGAATCTTTGTATAAATTGAAAGTATGAAGAATTCGTAGTGATAATGGCACGGAGTTTATGAATTCAGCTGTGAGGATATTTTGTTTGGAAAAAGGGATTGTGCATGAATTTAGCACTCCATATACACCTCAGCAAAACGGCGTGGCAGAAAGAAAGAACCGCACTGCGTGTTATGAGCTTAATCGAGTGCTTACTGTGAAGCGTCTTGGAAAGACATGCTATGAATTATTGAAGAAGCGTAAGCCGAATCTCGATTATCTAGAGCCTTTTGGGTGTCCCTGTACCGTATTAGCTTCTGCAGGAAAATTTGATGACAAAGCTATTGAGGGGCTGTTTGTCGGATACTCAAATCAAAAGAAGCGAGTATTTAATAAGCAGAATGGTACGGTGGGTGAATATTTGCATATGGATTTCCAATCCTATACTTTACCACCCAGAGGTGTTGGACCGGACTAGCTGTTCGATTATAAAGCTCTTTTTGAAAATCTTGAATCGAAGCCAGAGATATCTGATGAACAACTTACTCAAGTTGTTATTGAATTACTAGATGATACTCCGGTTCTAAACATACAAACTCTGCCAACTCCGATAGTGCCTATTGTTGATGAGTACATGACCGAGACTTCAAATGATTCGACAATTGCTGCTGATGATATGTCTTCAGATGATGATAGTGAATTTCATGAAGCCGTGACACATCAAGTGGAAATTCCTACTCAACAACTTGATTCACATGTTGATGCTACTTCAAATGAAGTTGAGGCAGATTCAACTGATAATGTGGTCGATCCGCAAGTTGATACGATTTCAAATGATGCTGATGTCAATTCAACTGAAACTGTGGTGGTAGAGGAAGATCCTGTTCCTGATATGGGTGAGACGGTGGTTGTTCCTATTCATCAAACGCTCCGGATAAACACCATACATCTGCAAGACAATATTATTGGTGATTTAAATGAAAGAGTTCATACAAGACATCAAATTGAGAGTAGTGCTTTACTATCTGTTCTGGAATCTGGTGTTCAGGAAGAAGTAATTCATTCATGCTTTATATCCCAGATCGAAACGACAAATGTTAATGAAGCTTTATTAGACGGTTCGTGGGTTGAAGCAATGCAAGAAGAATTACTGCAATTTCAAAAGTTGGGTGTGTGGCATTTGGAAGATTTACCAGCGGGAAGCAAAGAGCCGTGTGGTACACGGTGGGTTTACAAATGTAAACGGGATGATCGTGGAATCATTATCCGAAACAAAGCCCGTTTGGTTGTTCAAGGTTTTTCTCAAGAAGAAGGGATAGACTTTAACGAAGTGTATGCTCTTGTTGCCAAAATTGAAGCAATCAGAATTTTCTTGGCATTTGCTACACATCGTGGGTTTAAAGTCTTTCTGTAGGTCCGAAAATCAACCAATCACGATATCCTAATTACAAACGAGTGTGGAATCCTCGTATGTGATTGATTCAAGAAGAATGTAGAAGAAATAGATTTGATCTAAGATAAAGATCAAATCTTGAATGCAAAACACTACAAACTTGAAGCTAATGAATTCTGATCGGAAACTCTAGAGAGAGAGAGAAAATCGTAAATGTAATCCAAAAGCTTGATCATAAACACAAATAAGAGAGGTATTTATACTACCTCTTACAAAACCTAGGGCCAATCATAAACACAATAGGCCCAATCATAAACACAAAGAAATCGGCCCACATGGCCTAAAACATAAACTAACTAAGCCCAAAACAAATAATAAGCTAGCCCATAACTAATGTTCATGCCTCTAATAAATATAGCCCAACAATCTTCCCCTAGGCATGAACCATTAGACTATCTACGGCAGCTGGAGATCGAATCTGAAAGTGTTCTGCACATTGTTTGACCACCATCCATTTTCCACGATCCGATTAGCCGTGCCATGAAAGATCCCCACCCTTATAGCATTTTCCATATCATTCTCATCACCGAGAATAGGTTGGGAGGCGAGGAGCTTGATGTCTCTTTCTCCAAATCTCAGTAGATCAACTGGATCGTAGAAACGGAATTGCCTCAATCTCTTGTAGAGCACCACCACCTCGTGAGTCGTTGGATCATAACACCAACAGTCAAAGTTTTTGACTAAGGTACCGTCTTCGATCTCATCCAACATATTGATCACTCTAGTGCGCTTGGTGGGTGGCCTCCTTGCTTCTCCTATCGACTCTCCAGTCACTTGGTCAGTTCCAGTCTCGACCCATCTCACTTGCTTCAGCTCAAAGTTTGTAAAATTGTTCTCTAATTGGCTCATCAGGTTGTTTCGAATAAGATCTCCTTCGGTGCTGTTCCATCTGTTGATGTATGGAGCTCTTAGCAAACTTCTAATCTCGGGCTCAGTCCTAGGTATGAAATTGGGCACGTGTTCTGTAATATTCCACTGGACTGTAGCCGTCACGGATTACGGCAAACAACTTCTTCTCCGTGTCATAGTGCCAGCACAGAATGGCTTCACGACTCCCCCGTTTATCTATTGAGCTTTCACCAACATCAATGGTGTATTGAGTGGGGGCTGGTCCTTGAAAGAATTCTTTAAACCAGTTGTCATGGCCTTCTGGCGCTTTGGAGATGATCCTTCCACTTCAGGCATAATCTGACATTTCAATAGTGTCATCTCCATCATCAACATTCACTGCTTCTGCACCTTGCACTCCTTGAGATGAACCTTGACCAGGGGCACCTGAAACATTTAACTCCACAGCATTTTTCAAATCACCAAACTTCTTCTTCAGGTCTATCAAGGTCTCATACAGATACTTCATTCTATTCTTGTCCGCCGCCTCCTTGTCCTTTAACCTTCTGTTTTCTGCCTGGAGCGCTTTTATCTCAGTTTTCCTAATTCTGTTCTGAGACATCAGAAAGTTTATGTGAGGGTCTGCACTTATCCTCATCTCAATTGGTAGCTCAGCAGCTTGAAGTGGGCGGAAACTTGGAATAACAGTTGGCGGCAAGCTTGTTCCACTAGAAACACTTATTCTCACAGGGCTGGGTATAACAACAGTGTTATCAACCTCCATAGATTGCCTTTCTTCATGAATAGGGCTACGTTCATTCAGAGGAGGGCTTTCAGTCTGAACCTGGGCAGGTTGATCTTCAACAATTGGAACTGTTGATTCTTCTTGAGCAGTTTGACTTTGAGAACTAGACTCAGTTGGATGGACCATTAACAGACTTGAGCTAGTCTTTGTGAACTTGAATCGGATACTTCTTGGATCTATCTTCTTTCTGGGAGATGGTTCACGGAAGGGGACTGGCTCTTCGAGCATTTCATTCACATTGAACTGAATATCCAATTCTTGAGGGATGGAGTCACCACTAGAAGATGAATTCAGTACATCTCTTGATCTTTTCAGATTTATTGGCTCCAAGTCTCCATAGATATCATCATCCATATTTCCTTGATTAGAAAAAATGTCGTCCATAACATTTTCTTCATCTGAAGGTATCACCAAATCTTCTTCTTGGACATTTACAGCCGGAGTTGTTGTTATATCTTGATCTTCAGCAACAAATGCATTTACAGTTGGCACATCGGCTTCAGGTTCTGGTTCTTCAACTTCTTGTTCCCTTGCCACCTCGGGAAATGCACACCTCTTGACCCATTCAAGCCTTCCTTGAAAACTGTTTTTACCCCTTCTGTCTTGGGTCTGTAGTCCAAACACTCCACAATCCATCACTTTAATATCCAGTTTTTTCCACCCTCTCTTCAATCCTGGGATATTTCTTCATGACCACCATCTGTACGAATCTTGGTGTCATCAGGAACTGTTCTCGGGCGCTCAAGTCAGCATTGCCTATCCAGTCTAATAGCATCATCTTGGAGAAGTTGAAGTTCCAGTCCAAGGCCAATGCGACAAAAGAAGTTCCATGAAGTTTGTTGAGCTGATCAAAGCTAGTTCTCTTACCCAGAAATGATTTCTGCATATAGTGTGCCAAGCACCTCCAGTAGTGCGGCAGCAGCTTATTAAAAATGGGCGGAAACTTTCCTTCATACCCCATAGATTGAGCACCCGCTAAAACAACTTCCTTGGGATACTCAATCGGATCAACAGCTCGATCATTGATGTTCAGCCCTTTTCTGATATCTTCTTCCAGAATCACTATTTGTCTGTTCTGAACTGTTGCGGTAATACTTGTCTTATCAGCATTTGCTCTCGCTGTTCCCCAGAACTCCCTCACAAGCTGCTCGTCGATCAGCACACTTGTTCTCAGAGCGTGATTTATCTTGCATACATTCATCCCGGCCACTAGTGAATAAAATAATTCCATATGCTTCTCTGGTGGGTCCTCAAGATACGCCGGGATGCAGTGATCACTTTCAAACTTTATCTCTTCATCCAGCATGTCGTCTGCCATCTGAGAAAGACAAGACACATGTATCAGACTTGTTTGTTACAGTGCAATTAAGTTTATTAACCCTTGTCGAAGTTCAATTGAAAGTCAAATTTTACTTTTAAAGTTCACAAAATTTCAATAAAGAATTTTTTTTAAGAAAAATAATTGATTTAAGCACATAAAATTCACAAACACCATTAATTTTTATCTTAAGTTTAATGAGATTCCAAAAATATTAAGTGTTTATGATTTTCAATCCCATTTAAGTGATTTTACGATTCAAGAAATGGGTTTACGATCCAATAATCGGGTTCACGACATGGTCCAATCGTAATCAGAAGGCCCAATCGTGAACGCACTAACACATCCTAAGCCCGATCGTAATCTCTATAAAACCCGTAGCCCGATCGTAAACGAAATCGTAATCAGGTGATCGTAAACTCAGATCGTAAACTCCGATCGTAATCTCGAAACGTCGTCTTCTTCGTTGCGACGATCGTAAACATATCCGAGCCGCCATGGATGAACCTGCAACTCATCGTAAACTCATCAAAACACGTCATTTATGCATAACAAACACCTACAACTACCTTTTAACAGTTTCCAACACGAATCCGACTTCAATCACTCGCGTATTTCACACAGAATCACAACAGAGCCTAGGTCAATCTCTAACACTCAAAAACTGAGAATGCACCCACGATTACAGTCGAAATGAAGGGGGTTTTTGTGCAATAGTGATCGGAAGATGATTACGAGGGTGATAGGGAACTCGGATTTCACAATGGACGGTCGGAGATGGGTTCGATCTGCTTTCCGGTGAGTTACACGGCGGAGGAGGTTAGGGTTTGGGGAGCGGATCGTAAACACAGAGAAACTGAGTGAATCGTAAATGGTAAAAGAAATCGGAAATGGGAGTTATGTTAAAAAAATTCATTTTGCCCCCCTCAAGGTTCAAAAACATTTCAAACATCACCCAAGCCTCTTAAAAAATAATTCTCATAAAGAATATGTTAACTTTGATAAAAATTTGAGAATTTATGAAGCTTCCCCTCAGACTCAAACCCCGATTATCTGATCTCGATCATAAAATAAAAATTTTAAACATTTAAGGATAAAAACAATTAAAACCTAATTACAGATATTTAAAATTTACTTACCTCGAAGCTGATGTAAATTCACGGATCAAACCAGACAAATCTTTAACTGAGGAACCTTTTTCAGCTTTCGTTACTCGACGCTCTAGACAATTGCTCAAAATTTTGAAACCATATAAACTCACATCCAGTTAAAAACATTTTAAGTGCTTAATTGTGGTACATAATTACCGTCATGTTTAACCGTCCCCACACCCAATTGTTCATAGGAAAACCTACCCAACCTCAGAGTTTATTGAGGATTCACAAACCCCCAACTTGAGGAACCATGCAACACCGTCATGACAAACACTTATTTATTTAATTATCAGTTGGTGATCAGGTCGGCCGCATAAGCACGCAAAGAAGACCAAAAATAATTACTTTATTGATTTTTCATTTTTCTTTTTCTTTTCATTTTTCTTTTTCATTTTTCTTTTTCTTTTCATTTTTCTGTGATGTTGTCATAATAGCATAAACATGGCGTGTGAGAGAGTGAATACTAGGTGAATACCACTCTCAACCCGTTTTTGCTGGGACTCAGTCTTTTAAACTACGTAAACTAGGATGGAAAACTAAACATATATAAGAGCATTTAGCTTACCGAACATCATTTTTGAGACGTCTTTCACTTCTGCCTTACACGTGTCAGTCTCCGATCATCATGGAAATTTATATCACTTCCTACCAACTCAAGGCAAACAAAAGACATCATAAAAACACATATATATTTTTTGCTTTTCTGAAACAACAATATTTCTTCCCTGTTTTTATGAAGCTTTTGAAATATAAACACATTTTTTTTTTTGAATTTTTGAAATTTTCTTCAAAGATATTTACAAGGAAGTTTGATCAGATCATTCCTCGAAGGCAATCATCCTTGGCCTTCGACACACATTTCAAAATTGGGGCGAGGTAGGGGTTTTGTGAAAATATCAGACACATTCTGGTCTGAGCTCACCTTTTGGAGCTGAATTAACTCCCGATCATAACAGTCATGAATAAAATGTACCTTTATGTCTATGTGCTTTGTTTTTTAATGATGAACGGGGTTTTTCACAATTTCTAGAGCAGCAGCGTTATCACAAAAGATAGGAGTGTTAACGAATTCCATACCGTAATCAGTGAGCTGATTTTGTATCCATACTACCTGTGAGCATCCAGCGGATGCTGCCACGTATTCAGCTTCTGCAGTTGATTTTGAGACGGTATGCTGCTTTTTGCTCTGCCAAGAAATGAGTCGATCTCCCAGATACTGACATCCACCAGTTGTTGAGTTCCGGTCAAGATCACTGCCTCCATAATCACTGTCAGTATATGCAAACAATTGGAAATCAGTGTTCTTTGGGTACCAAAGTCCAAGCCTAGGCCTGCCCTTTAGATACCTAAAAATACATTTAACAGCAATTAAATGTGAAAGTTTAGGATTAGCCTGATAGCGGGCACACAGACACACTGCATGCATAATATCCGGCCTGCTTGCTGTCAAGTACATAAGCGATCCAATCATCGAGCGATACATGAATTCACTCACTGGCTCCCCATCTGCATCTGCTTTCAGTAGAGGTCTGGATGCCATGGGAGTTGAGATTAGCTTGGAGTCTTGCATCTTGAATTTTTCTAGAATCTCATTCACGTATTTTGCTTGGTGAATAAGAATCCCAGATTCATCCTGTTATACTTGCAAGGCTAGAAAGAAGCTCATCTCTCCCTAATCGCTCATTTCAAATTTCTTTATCATTATCTCTTCAAACTCGGTGCATAATTCTTTGTTTGTTGACCCGTATATAATGTCATCTACATAAACCTGCACCATGATGATGTCATCCTTCACCCTTTTCCTAAACAGCGTCTGGTCAACCACTCCTCTTGAGTAACCATTCTCCACCAGATGAGTTGACAGTGTCTCGTACCACGTGCGAGGAGCTTGATGTAGTCTATACAAAGCCTTATCCAAAAGATACACATGATCTGGATACTCCTCATCTACAAACCCCAGTGGTTGAGTCACATACACTTCCTCATTCATTTCTGCATATAAAAATGTTGTCTTAACATCCATCTGGCGAACTGTGAAGTTTAGAAATGTCGCCACAGCTAGAAATATCCGGATAGCCTCCAATCTTGCCACAGGTGCATACACCTTATCATAGTCAATTCCATGAATTTGTCTGTGGCCCTGAACAATCAATCGTGCCTTGTTTCTGACAATTATACCCGTGTCATCCTTCTTGTTCTTGTATAGCCAACGTGTGGGTATAACCTTCTTGTCCTCTGGCCTTTCCACTAGACGCCACTCTCCCAGCTTAGAAAACTGATTAAGTTCATTGTGCATGGCCTCTATCCAACTTGGATCTCTGAGAGCAACCATCACATTAGGAGGCTCAATCTGGGATATGAAGCACGAATACATGCAGAAATTAATGTCTCCCGTGCGGCTTCTAGTTGTAACCCCTGCTGAAACTGGCCCAAGTATATTGCTGATTGGATGGTCTTTATTGATCCTTGATACTTGAACATGTGGCACAGCAACAGAAACATGCAGGTTAGAATTAATATTATCATTCATACCTTGGTTTGGAGAAACTTCTGAATCAGCATCTTTTGTTCCCGAAGATCCTGGAGCAACTGCATTGACATTTGTGGGAACTGCATCTGGTGCTTTCTCAGCAACCTTTTCAACATGAGCCCTTGATTCAGATGATTTTGCAAAAATGTCTTCTTCTTCACCCAATTGATGGAAGACATTTGAAAAATTGAACCCTTCAAACAGCGTCCCATACTCAAAAATCCAATCCGGTCCACTCCCTGCATCTGTAGGATTGTCTTCAAGCCAGTCCACGTTATATGCCTCGATGATAACCTTTGTGGTTTTGTTGTAGACACGATAGGCACTATTTGCAGAATAACCCACGAAATAACACTCATCGGCCTTAGCTTCGAATTTCCCAACATCGGACTGAATCAGAACCGTGCAAGGACACCCGAATGTCTTGAAGTATCCCACTGTTGGCTTCTCTTTGTAAACAATCTCATAGGGAGTCTTCTCATGACGCTTGTTTAACAGAACACAATTCTGCACATAACAGGTCGTATTGACCGCTTCAGCCCAAAAGAAGATTGGCAATTTAGCTTCACACATCATTGTCCTTGCTGCTTCAATGAGTGTCCTGTTTCTTCTCTCAGCGACTCCATTCTGTTGCGTAGTGTAGGGCGCACTAAATTGTCTCTCTACCCCCTTTTCTCCACAGAACATATTCAACTCAGCATTTTTGAATTCTGTTCCGTTGTCCGTTCTGATAGCCTTGACCTTCTCGTTCAGCTGATTCTCTATAAGCATGACAAACTGCTTCACTAAGATCGGAGTTTCATACTTGTTTGATAAGAGGAAGACCCAAGTGAATCGTGAGTAGTCATCCACAATCACGAGACAGTAAGAGAATTTGCTGATGCTTTGAACTTGCATTGGCCCAAATAAATCCATGTGAAGAAGTTGCAACACGGATGACATTGAATTTGCTATCTTCGAACGGTGTGGCAACTTATGCTGCTTCCCCTTCGCACAAGCCACACATTTTTCCAGAGTAGAGAAATCTTTGATAGGCAGTTTTCTGACATGTTCTCCCTTTGCAAGCTTCGTCAAATTCTTCATGTTAGCATGCCCCAGACGCCTATGCCACAAAAGAGCTAAGTTCTCATTTTGTTTGCATATGAGACAGGCTTCTTCTGAAGTTGGGGGTTGACCCATATTGAGCTGATAAGAGTTTGCTCTTCTCGGAGTACGCATCAAGATGCACTCCTCTGGAATCTTCACACCAGGCTTGAGAATAATGCACTCCTTGCGGTTGGACAACACAGAGTAGTCTCTATCACAAATCTGAGAGACACTCAGTAGACTGTGTGACAGCTCCTCCACATAGTGTACGTCAGAAAATGATAAATTACCACTTCTCACCACTCCTTTCGTGCTTATCCTTCCACCCACACCACCTGCAAATGATACTCCTCCCCCATTGAAGTCTTCCACATCTTCCAAAAGGGATAAATCTCCGGTCATATGTCGGGAGCAACCGCTATCAACGTACCAGAGATTGTTGATAGATCTTCTTGGCCGTCCCTACACAAATCAGAGATCAGTGAGATTTAGGTACCCAGGCCATAACAGATCTGGGCACACCTTTGGAATCAATGTAATTAACTAATTGGAGGGTCATTTCTTGTTTTTCAGGTACATTCACATTTTGAATGTTGACTTTTGGTTTCCAGGTGGTGTCTTTCTGTGGTTTAAACACATTTGATGAGTTCTTCACAGACTCAGGTTTCTTTTTCGGAGATGTGGCCTTTTTACCAGATGGCTTTTTAACAGGTGTCCACTCAAGTTTCAGTTTTGTGTAAATCAGTTGTTTTGTTTGAGTGACATCTTTTTGTTTTAAAGCTTGTTGCTCAACATTTGCTTCGCCATTTGGTTTATTAACTCTTTTGACTTCAGCCATTTGTTTCTTAACAAATTCTGGTTTTATCTTATCATTTCTTTTATAAACTCCTTTTGATGCATAAGTTGGTTTTGGAGTTTTGCCCACATTCCATTTTTCAAGAACAGGCTTTGTCACAGGTGCCTTTGTGTTTGAAACCTTAGACTGTTGAGTCTTCATTGGTTCCAAGCACTGCTTCCCCTTAAACAAAGCTTGTTGCTTCTGCTTTTGCTTTTCTCCTGTCATCATTTTCTCCAACATACTAGTCCGTGGGTTTTGCGGATAGTATGGTTGAAATGGTCTATTTACACAATTAGCAGCAAAGTGTCCTGGTTTTCCACATTGAAAACAGTTCATGAGTCTAGGTCCATTGACATGACTACAGAGGTATGAACGTCTTGGGTAAGACGACTTCCACTCTGGCTTATCATCCCATTTGTGTATAACACGTTTTGTATCTTTTTCCGGTTGTGTAATTAAACAAAATTGCTCTGACTGAGTCTTGTTTGTTCTATTGAAAGCCGACACAACCTGGGGATAAGCTACAAAGTCTTTGGGCTTAGTCTCACGACCTACTTTAGTGTTAGGCACACGAATTTTAAAACCATCAACTTTTTCATTGGAATTAGAAAGATGTTTTGACAACACAGATACAACTACTTGTTTTGACTTGGACGTATTAAGTTCTGACACAGATGCCAGAACATCGTCCTTCGGTAAATTAAGACTAGAACTACTAGACGCATGACATTCATTGACTTTCAAACATTCAGCATCCTCCCCTGACACATCTTCAATACCTACTTCATCTGCACATGAAACAAAGCCATCAGCAGGTTCAACACTATTGTTTAATGATTCATGGGACGGACCTGATTTACTTGTGGATGCCATTGTTTCATTCTGTTTACCCAACCCATAGATCATGTGTTTCTCATTTTCAAATTCCTGATCAGTCATAGGTGTCACTCCTACTAGAACACTATCTAACGGAGGTCCTATCTCATGTGTTCCTGCTTCAGACCGATCAACCTGATCCTCCTCTAAGATTATTCCTATTATATCTCTAGTTCTATCCTGAGGAACATCATTCTTGCTTTTGTCTGAGAAGCTAATTCCTATTCCACCTTTGTCTTTACCTATTCTAACATCAGTTATGCAGGTGTTCAAAGACTTACTGGCCTCTAGCATTCTCTTGCTTCTCATATGATTCATATCAAGTTTTACCTGCAACTCATTGTTCTTATGTTTAAGTTCATCTAGCTGCTTACCAAGCTCAGCTATTTCTAATTTAGCGTTGTCATACAGAAGAGCTTTCTCAGTTGCCAGTTTTTGATATTTCACTATGTCTAATTTTTGAGCTTTTACCTTTTCCTCATTCTTCTGCCATCTACCCTTAAAGGAACTCCTCTCGCATTTTATCTCAAACAATTCTAACTGATAATTTTTACAGATTTGTCTAAGTCCAGGAATTATACGAGCACAAGTGGGATCAGGACATACCTTGTCGTTATCAATCTCAGCAGCAAAGGCTTCCTTGTCATCCACTGGAGTTTCTTCAGGTTTCTCATCAGTCACAACAAAAGCATGCTCTTCCTCTTCATCCTTTTCCATAGCAGCAACCATTGCATGTGACAAGCTAAACTCTTTCAACTGAGGTGTCCAATCATATCCACCTCCTTCCTGCATGACCAAAGCACTCGACTCAGCCTTTCCCTTGCTATCACCTGCTTTCCTTTCTTCTGTTCTTTCTTTCCTCGGCTTTGTGCACTCTCTTGCGAAATGCCCATACTCGTCACAGTTGTAGCACCTCAGCTTGCTTTTGTCAAACCCCATCCTGATCTTATCTTGGTCCTTCCACACATTCCTCCCAGTCTTTGCCATGAACTTCTTAGCTCTGAAAACAGCCATTGCCATCTGCCAAGAGACGTCCAACATCTCTACATCTTCTGGATTTATCTGATTCAGTTCACCCGACAGCATCTCAGTTGGCACTAAAGTTCCTGCCATGAGAGCATGATAGCCGTTCATAAAGCCCATACCGAGGGCAAAGTTAGGATCATTCGTAGCATCAGGGTTGACACTTCCACTTGAATTTGCATGAGGTTGTGCCACAAATGCAGTTGACTTTGTGACAGAGCTTGGTCCACTTCCAGCTGACTTTCCATCTTGCTTAGAATCCACTTCTTCTGACAACAGGGCTTGGTTTAATTTTCCCGCCAAGCTAAGGGAGCTTATATGGTTCAATTCTCTCTGCTTGTCATCAATGAGCTTTGACTTCAATTTGTTGATCATCTCATCAAGAGATAGCTCACTCAGCTTGTTGTTGTCCTTAATGATGGAAATGTTGGTATTCCAGGATTTGGGCAGACTATTCAGCAGTTTCAGATTCTTATCTTCCAGATCCGGTTCAACACCATAGCTTGACATTTCGGCCATCAGAGACACGAACCTTTGCACCTGTGCTTTGAAGGATTCACCCTGAATGTGGTTGAACAAATTGAATTTCTGCTTCAGCATTTGCTTGCGGCTTGCCTTAATGTCCGGATTTCCCTCATAAGCCACAATCAAAGCATTCCAGATTTGCTAGGCAGTCTTGCAGTGCTTAAATCCTTGTGCAATGTCTAGTGTAAGTGCCATAGTCATAATGGCAAATGCCCTCTCTGCTTTGTTGCATCTTTCCCAATCATCATCATCATATTCGTCTTCCGTTTTAGCTTTACCTGCATTGGTTCCTTCTGGATGTGTAGGTGTGTGTGGCCCATGAATTACCGCTCTCCAGAGTCTGAGATCAACACTCTTCAAGTGGTTTTCAAACCTATATTTCCATTCCAGAAAGTTATCCGCCGATGTTAGTCTAGGTGGACGAGTGATGGATCCAATCTCAAAATCCAACTTCTGATACATACTTGGTTCGAAATCCATTACGAAAGCTTAGGGAACTTAAATCTAAAGTCCAAATGTCCAACACAAATGATTACGATTACACAAAACTGATTACGACCGTAAAAGCTTGATTATGATCGTGAACACCAGATTACGATCCAACCAAAATCGTAAACACTGAAACCGACTGAGAGAATCATAAACTCGATTACGATCCCCTGATTACGATAACCACAAGTCGTAAACGCCCGATTCTGATCTAAAAATGTCGTAAACTCCAATTACGATCAAGTATGATCGTAAACTCGATACTCCGGATCGTAAACACGATAAAAAGGTGATCTTGAACTCGTAAACCCGATTACGATGAAGATCTTCAAACGGAACAATCGTAAACACCAAGTAACCCAGAAAAACCAATCGGAAACACGAAGAACAGCAGCAGCAGAACTCGTAATCACCAAAACAGCCTTCAAATCTTCAAAAACCAACACTTTAATCCAGAAAACAACTTGAATCAATATCGTGAGAGCCTCGAATCACAGATTCTTAGCTCTGCAGATTCTTAGCTCTGATACCAATTGTAGGTCCGAAAATCAACCAATCACGATATCCTAATCACAAACGAGTGCGGAATCCTCGTATGTGATTGATTCAAGAAGAATGTAGAAGAAATAGATTTGATCTAAGATAAAGATCAAATCTTGAATGCAAAACACTACAAACTTGAAGCTAATGAATTCTGATCGGAAACTCTAAAGAGAGAGAGAAAATCGTAAATGTAATCCAAAAGCTTGATCATAATCACAAATAAGAGAGGTATTTATACTACCTCTTACAAAACTTGGGCCAATCATAAACACAATAGGCCCAATCATAAACACAAAGAAATCGGCCCACATGGCCTAAAACATAAACTAACTAAGCCCAAAACAAATTATAAGCTAGCCCATAACTAACGTTCATGCCTCTAATAAATATAGCCCAACACTTTCAGATGGATGTAAAGAGTGCGTTTCTTTACGGCAAGGTTAAGGAAGAAGTGTATGTCAAACAACCTCCGGGATTCTTCGATCCTGATTATCCGGAGAAGGTTTATAAGTTGGACAAAGCTTTATATGGTCTCCATCAGGCTCCTCGAGCTTGGTAAGAGACGTTGTCTACTTATTTACTCGACAACGGGTTCAAGCGTGGGTTGGTTGATCCTACTCTTTTCTGTCGTAAAACGGGGGAGGATTTGCTTCTGGTACAGATTTATGTCGACGATATTATTTTTGGCTGTTCAAACGAGAAGTTATCGAAGGATTTCGAGACTTTAATGCAAACAAGGTTCGAGATGAGTTCGATGGGAGAGATGTCTTTCTTCTTAGGATTGCAAGTTCAACAATCTGATAAGGATATCTTCATACATCAGACGAAGTATGTGAGAGATGTCCTGAATCGATTCAAGGTGGAAGACGTTCGAATTCCTGGAACTCCCATTCAGCTGTCACATGGCCTATGTCCTGACGAAGATGGTGAACAAGTTGAAGTCACTCGTTATAGGGCTATAATAGGTTCACTGATGTATCTTACAGCGAGTCGACCTGATATAATGTTTTCTGTTTGTTTATGTGCCAGGTACCAGGCAGCTCCTCGTGTTTCTCATATGAATGCGGTTTTGAGAATTCTAGCTTATCTGAAGGGTAATTTAGATCTCGGGATCTGGTATCCTCATGATGATAAGTTCGACTTGTCGGCGTATACGGATTCCGACTACGCCGGGTGCAAGATTAATTTCAAGTCAACCACGGCCGGATGTCAGTTTCTCGGCGATAGGTTGGTATCTTGGCAGTGTAAGAAGCAGACTTCTGTTGCCACATCCACGGCTGAAGCTGAATACATAGCGGCTGCTAGTTGCTGCTCTCAGGTTTTATGGATTCAACAGCAGATGCGGGATTACGGTTTGAAGTTTCTTACTACTCCAATTTACATAGCTAATTCGGCTGCTATTTGCATAACAAAAAACCCCGTTCACCACTCTAAAACGAAACACATTGATATTCGTTATCATTTCATCCGGGATTGTTTTGAGAAACACCTGATTGATCTGCAAAAGATCCATACTGATTTTCAAATAGCGGATCTTTTTACGAAAGCTTTTGACAACCGCTTTCGTTATCTTTTGCAAATCAACAGTATACAAAAGTTACCGGTCGAGTAACTTTCGGCTGATCATTTTTGCTTATTGTTTGTCTTTTGTTTGTTTCTTCTTTCTTCTTATAAAAAAATCCAAAAATAGCGTTTTGTATTTTAGGGGGAGAAATATCAGAAAATATAAAAAAATAGAAAAATGCAAAAAGCATAAAAAATGGAAAAATACAAAAAGCATAAAAAAATAGAAAAATAAAAAAATTGAGAAATTGATCCGACCAAGCGAGAAATGATATTACATTGGCTTGTGTTATCAACCATGGATAAAGTAAAAATGAAAAGTTGTAGGTTCTTGTTTGGTTAGTTAAATGCGTAAGGGTAAATCTAATATATGCTAGTATGATATAAACATAAAAATTTTGCTTGATTAATTGTGAGACACATCATGATGATTACTGTGTGATCTTGGTATTAAATAAAATGAAAAAGCAAAAACAGAATAAGAGATGTTCTGGTGTACGCATGTTTTCATTTTGCAAAGATTTAAATTTGTTTGATTTTCTTTATTTTGTCAAACGATCGGACTTTCTATGCGTATCGAAAGATCGACCTGATCGTTGTTCGTTTGACGTTCTGCTTTATTTTCTTTGGTGTTTCGTATAATCCATCGAACTTTCTCTGCGTGTACGTGAGTACCGACCTGATTGTTGTTGGATTATACAACTTCTGCTTTATTTTACATTTCTTATTTTACTAAACAATCGGACTTTCTCTGCGTGCGTACCAGCCGATCTGATTGTTGTTTGTTTAGGGTTCTGCTTTATTTTTGCATGTAACACCATGAACGATAAATCTCTGTGAGAATCAAATTCTGTGAAAAATACAAAAATAATAAGAATAAGCCAGATTACCAGTATTTCTGATTGTGTGGGTTTTCATATTATCAATGCTTGCTAAATATATCTTAAAATATCAGAAAGCTACAAAATTGATCTACCCAAGCTGAAATAAACTGAAAAGTTGTATTTGCTGCCAACTTGACTTGCATGCTGATTAGAAATTAAATTGAAGTGTGTCTAATACATATTGGCCGATATGATCTCGCGTCTGGATCTTTCTCACAAAAATACTTTATATCAATTCATAGTAATTTTGTTTCAATTCTGTTTGGTTTGTTATTTGAATATCTGAAAAATCACAAAAAGATTTTAGGCATGTTTTAACATAATTTTGAAAATTTCCAAAAAGATTTTAGGTGTGTTTGAAAATTTACAAAAATCAAAAAGATTTTATTCTGCGTTATTTTCGATCAACCGTTAGTGAAAGATTCCAAATTATGCCGGGAATAACCAAATGGACTTGATTTCAGAAATTTCATCGGTAAAATTGAACGAAGTTTGAGGAAAATTGTTAAATTTTAAACTTTGGAAGTTCAATTTGAAAATTCATCAAAATCAAGGGGTTATTTTTGAAAAATTTCCAAATCTCCAAACCTGGAGTTCGGAGGGCCGAACATGGAGTTCGGAGGTCCGAAGATGGAAGTTCGGAGGACCGAACCTCAGTATCGGACAAGGTTTGGAGATGGCCGAATTGGGAGCTCGGTTGTGGCGACCCTAAAACTTTTGCTTTCTTTCCCCAGCAACAACAGCAACAACGACAGCCGAGGCTGCGAACGCTACAACGCAAGAATAATTTTCGGGACGAAAATTCCATTTACAAGGGGATGATGTGACATCCGAGAATTCCGAGGTTAACTTCCGTTAGACAATCTCCGTTAGTTACGTTATGAGTGTTAACTTAGTAACTAATGCTTAACTAGACCGAATACGTCCACGACCTTTGGTTGATCACCGAACCCGTCCATATGTGTTTATTTATTATTATCAAAAACATGATTAAAACGTGATTGTTTAAATTGTTGAACTATGTGGAATTATGTGCAACGTGTTTATTTAATTAATTGTGTAATTGTGTAATTGGCCCCTCTTGGCTGCCAGCGAAACTACCGAGCGAAACTGTAGATTCGCTCGGTAGCCAAACTTTTGAATTGAATGAATTCAGAGCCAGTTTCGCTTGGCCAGCGAAACTGCCAGCGAAACTAGCTCCTGATATAAAGTCCCTAAAACCCTAATCTTCTTATTTTACATCATTTCACACCAAACACACACACACTCTCCATCTCCCTTCTCGTGAAATCTGGTCAGCCAAGAACCACCACGAGCCGCCATCATCTCAGTTAGTGGACTCATCCATTCGGATCCTAGATCAAACCGTGAGTCCCCAAAACCATCTTTTCTTGCATACTCTATGTGTGTTTCTTAAAAAGCATGCTTAGATCTTCATGAAATCGTGTATGCTTGTAGTATGATGCTTAGGAATGCTAGATCTATCATAAAGTCTGTAACTTTACGTGTGAAATCAAGCCATAATGAAGATTCATGCTAGTTAGGTTAACTTTGTGCTAAAAATGAGCTTTGAGGTGTTTTTGGTGATTTGATGATGGAAAACTCATGTTTAAGGTGTTAAAATTGCCTCTGTGATGTTGGTAAATGTTTATGCATGCTAGATATTGAATTACATGATGTATAGAAGCTGTTAGATTGATTTTTGGTCTTAAAAATGAGTTTTTCTGCGTTTAGCGAAACTGTGTGTTCTCTGGGCGACACTATTCAGCGAAACTGTGTTAATATTCATCCAGCGACACTATATGGCGAAACTATAGTGTCGCCGTGAAAACTAAGTATACCTGCTCGAACGAAACTACCGAGCGAAACAACCATAGACTCCTGAACGAAAGTTCAAATCAGTTTCGGGCGAAACTAGATAGCGAAACTGTGTCATCAGTTTCGAGCGAAACTATCTAGCGAAACTGTGCCAGTTTCGAGCGAAGCTATGCTAGCGAAAGTGCTGCCTGTGCACATAGCGAAACTGTGTAGCGAAACTGTGCCAAGACCAAAACCTAAACTTGTGCAACTTATTTGAATGTTATGCCATGACTTACATGATTGTACAATAATGAAACATGCTTTGATTTCTGAGTTATGTGAACCCTCGTTTATGATCAACCATCGGTGTCGTGTGTCGGTATGTCGTGTCATAGTTCCAACGTGCTATGTTATGGGCCATAGTGACGTAAGTTAAAGGTTAGACACAAAACTATTACTTAAGACCTAAACGTGTTCTTAGGTCTTCGTTAAGCAAACAATACTTGGATTATTTAGCAAGTGTAGCAGTGCAACCAAAGGTGAGTGTCACTAACCCGTTTACTGTGAGCCCGTTTGGGACACACTGAATAACTTAATGAAAACAATGCTGACAACCTTACGAGTGCTATGCACCTCTTGATGAACTTGAAACCTTATGAGTGCCACGCACCTCTTTGATAAACTTGAAGTGTTTTATGGGAAACACTTGTGGAACTTAAACAAACTATTTCTGAAACGAAACTGAAAACATTTTGTGATTCATGAGAATCCGGTAAACCGTTTTAATATGGCTAGTGTAGGTTAAAGTCTAAACCACATGATATCACATGATTTCTAAGGAATGCATTTTAACTGAAAAAGTCCTCAACTTAATTGTACCATTAATTGTAAAGCGAGGGGATGTTGGGTAGATCTACTGGAGTTTGACAAACTCCGCCTCGTGACACTGGAGGTGCACGGAGGTACAATATCAGCCTATCTGACCGTGATCCCGAGAGGACACGGGGGAGGCAAAGCCGCGATGACGTATGTCCGCAAAACAAAATAGATGATGGCGATGCCACTACAATACTTATTAGTCAGCTTTGGTACAAACTTCCTTAGTACATGGAACAACGGATTAGCTACCCGCGATATCGGTTGAGCACTTTAATTTTACAAAACTAGTACATACCCGATAACGCATGTTACGGACATTACTTTTACTAAATCACGCTACTATGATTATGGACTGGTGTATTATCACTGAGCATTGCTTTTCACAAATAAATATTACATAAGTATATGTTGACACAATTATGATTATGAGACCGGGCCACTGCGTGACAAGCCCACTGTGAACTCACCAACCGTTAGGTTGACACTTGCGTGGTTTAAACTTTTGCAGATCGCTGAGGAGTATCCGGAGCGGGTTGGCATGGCACATGAAGACATTTTACTTTTGTTTAAATCAAATTGGGAATTTAAAACAATGATTTTGTAAAGCACGTGGTTAGTGCTAAGACAATATTTTCCGCTGCGTATTTTGAGACTTTAATTTATGACATATGTTTGGACTAACTCTGATTCGTTTAGTATTTGTAACTAATGGTTGTGGTCCTGGTTTGCTCGCACCCCTTAACGGTATAAACTCCGTTAGTGGTTATTTGGGGGTGTGACATCGGTGCTACAGTTCGTCCGAACTTGGAGTTCGGAGGTCCGAACTTGGTCAGCTATAAATACGCCAAACTTGAAGTTCGGAGATCATTGTTACTGTTTAATCTCCGAACTTGCACCGAACTGCTGCCCGATTTTCAAATTTTCGATTAACTGTGTTTTTGGCGATTTCAAGACTGATTCTAGGTAGATATCTTGATTCTGAACCCATTGATGGACTTAGATTAGGTTTTCATCCTGTTTTTGTTGGTTTTTGGTTCTTAAAACTCGTTCGGACTTATCTCAGTTTCTAGATCTAAAATTACTCCATCGAAAACGTGTTTTCAACAATTAAAACTGGTTTCTATGTGTTGCTTATCGAAATCCGACCAAGGGTGTTGTTTGTTTGAGTCTAATTTGGTCGTTTTCATCGATTTTGAGATTCAAACTTGTCGGAGTTCTTCAGGGTTCGGAGCCTCCGAACTTGGGGTTCGGAGGAAGCTCGGACAGAGTTCGGAGGTCTTCAAAATTTTGTTCAAATGTTGTTCGTTTACGCAAACGACAATGATTTGACAATATCGGTGATTATATCTGTTAATAACATTGAATTTAATGAATGTTTTCTTTTGTGTGTTTTAAGATATGGCAAACGACTTAAAGAATGGAGATAAACATAATATTTGTGCGCATATCGGGGTTGCACGAGGCAAACTCGATAAGTTTGGAGGACCTGGGATATTCGAGTTTCTGAGGCGTTCGAGGATTCATTATGCCATTACTCAGCAATGTGATGTATATCGGGATATTATTCTGGAGTTTTGGAACACAGCTCATACGATTACTTATCCTCCAATTAGAATCGTTGCAACTGTTCAAGGACGACCTGTTGAGGTAACTGAGGCAGATATTCGCAGAGTTCTACATTTAGAGTCTGATACAACAAATGCACGGATTGAGTTCCCTCATGAAGATAATGTGGCGTTCTTAAAGCGGATTTGGTATACTGACGATCCGAGTAAGGAATGGGTGTACAAATCATCGTTGAGCGTGCCATACAAGTATCTTGCACATGTGTTGTTGGTCTGCTTGGGACACAGAATTTCAGGTCATGATGAAGTCCAGCAGATAATTCTGTCTTTGATGAACGCATTGGTGATGAATCGGTCGTACAATGTCTCTGGAATGATCTTTCATTACATGAGAGACAATCTGACTCAACGTTAAAAGAAAGCTGCAATTTACCCCAGATTTCTCCAAATGGTGCTGAATGACAAATATCCGGATTTGATAAAGAATGCTGCACAAAGAATGGAGTTGAAGCACATGACTGAGGCTAGTGTTGTTGCTTTGGCATCTTACCAGAAGAAAGCACTAGAGTTTCAACCTAAACTGAAACGATTGATTGGCCATCTTGCCAATGTCAATTATGTGCCACCAGTAACGGGTGCACCTCGTCATGATGATGGCAGTGATTCGGAGGAATTGGATTACAGTTGGATCGAAGAACAGAACCAAATACCAATACAAGGTAGGGTGAAGAGGCCTAAGATGCAAGTCCCAGTGGTTCAGGAACCGGTACATCAAGAACCAGAACCAGTATCTCAGCCGCCAATTACTGAATCGGTGGTCTCAGCATCTGTTACTGTGACTGAGACACCGACGGTGAATGTCCTTGATGATGAATCTGAATCTGATGATGACTTTCTGAATGCTGAAGCTGATTCTGAAGACTTCTCTGATACAAACGATCCGTTTGTGAGAGTCTTAATCAACTCGAAGTATGTTAAGCTAAGGAAAGGTAGTGCTAAGCATTTTGCCTACCGAGTCAAAAAGAACAAAAGCAACGATCGTTACAAGGATCGTGTGTATGATGCAGTAGCCTCATCTGACTCTGACAAAGATTATAATCCAGATGCTGATGTGGTTTCTGGCAAAGATAAAAAGACTGTTACTGGTTCATCGTCAGTTCTTTCAGGCAAGAAGAGGCAGAAATCAGTGGCTGGAGGTAGGATGAAGAAGAAGAAGAAAGGTGTACAGCAGTTCATCTTACAGCCTCGTTCTGGTGTTTCTACATCAGCTACTCCTGCTGTGTCTGTATCTGACGCAACAACAAGGGTTCGGACTTCAGTGTCTGACGTTCAAGCTGATTTCCTGCAAAACCTGATGAATCGGTCGACAACTGTTAGCACAGCACCTTCAGCAAGTGCTGGTGCGCAGTTTGTTAATCAGCCTATGGGATCTACAACACCGGTGTTCTCAACTGCTACTACAACTGCTTCTACTCATTCTACACCGGATGTGAATTTCAACTTTGAAGAAGGCTCAGTTTCTTTTTCTCAGGCCAGTATCTTGCAAAGCGCCTTATCTGATCAACAATCGCAGATCGATGCCTTGAAGGCTAAATCTGAAGCACAAGAGAAGATGATTACAGTGCTGCGGTTAGATAATGAAGATTTGAATCAGCGGGTTGTAACTCTGCAAAGTCGGGATGAAGTTAAAGATCAGGAGATTATAAGACTGAAACGGGTTAGTCAGAACCAATCCAAGATGCTTCTGGAGATGAATGAGTAGTTAAAATTCTTGATAGAGAAGTTTAATGCTCAGGGGGAGATCGGAGATGGCTCGGGCTGTAATGAAGATCCGTTGCGATTTCTGAATGATGATCCGGATCAGGATGATCCTGAAGGGAATGTTGGTGGTGGACCAGGCCCATCTGGAACCGCGGGTTCGGGTGCTGGAACATCATCTTCCCAGATGGAGAAAGGCTCTAGAGAAGCGGTGCCGATTACTTCAATTCCTTCCGATCAAGCTGCAAATCTATGAGTGAATTTGCTGAAATGTTACAGACACTTGAAGAAGGGGAATTTGTTGGAGATTAACGGCTGAAGAGTTACAACGGGTTTTTGATTTGAATGATGAGGAAATGAAGAAAGCATCTGAGAAAGCTCTTGAGAAATTCAAAGATCCAGAACCAGAATCTGATGAAGATGTGGAGGGTATTTTTGATGAAGAGATTGAAATAGAGGATATTACAGAAGAAGAATATCCGGATTTGTATTCCAACTTCAATCAATCTGGTGGTGATGAGTTTGAGGTGTTTCCGAAAGAGAAAGATGCTGAGGTTGATGAAATATTGAGAAAGAAAGAGTCTGAGAAACCTGAAGACCCAGTGGTTAAGGAGGTGAAGATTCAGAAACAGAATCAGACTTTTGAAGAGTTCATGAAAGCATTTCATGCTAATTATGTACCACCTCCAAAGCCAGTCAAGCAAAGATCGTCTTTTAAATTCAAGGGTCAAGTGTCAGGAGAAATTATTAGTTGGATGTATGCTTCAAGCTTGAAGTGCTATGGGATTAAACGTGAACATGGAATCCAGTACTTCAAGTGTGCCAAAGATTTCAGCAGTTTGCCGATCTGGGATATTCGTGAGCTGACAAGAAAGCCATTTTGCTGTTATGGCAATGATTGGTTGGGTATGCATTGCAAGAATACTCTTGAGAGGGAATGTAATGAAGGATTTCAGTTTTTGGATCCTCAAAAGCCAAAAAGACGGCGATCCCGAACAAGAGTTCACGAAAGAACTGGCAAGAGGCTGATAATCTTGGTATTTCCAAAGAAGCCAGAGGTGATGAAGAAAATACCATTGATGAAGATGCAACAAGATTTTATCAAAGTTCTGAGATGGTGGTATTATAATGAGAAGACAGGAGAAGCAGTGATTGTGTTGAGAAAAGATAACCGGGTTGTGAAGATCTATGATCCGATGTGGCTGATTAACTTATCAAAGGCTGATATTGACGAGTTGTATCACAATCCAATCCTGTATCACCCGGATTACATGGATCAAGCGCTGAAGTTTCAAAGGGTGATAAGGGTTTGCTTTGCGTTCAACATCTTTGCTGGAAATAACCATGAGTTGGTTTGGAAGGATGATGGGGCTGCTACAAATGTTCAAAGCTGATGAAGAACGGTCCAGCTATTGCCAAGGGGGAGTTTGTTGATACACGATATGGCAATGAGCTGGATCAAACGAAGACATGAAGATTTAGGGTTTTGAGTCTGGTGGCCGAACTCCGGCCGAACCCTGGCCGAGCCTTGGCCGAACCTGAGGTTCGGACAAGCCAGGGAGTTCGGACACCCGTAGGCTATATATGTGTTTGTGTCTTTGTAGTTGTTAAGTTTTTGAGAGCTGAGCGAACTTTTGTCTGTAAGTTAGTGTGTGTACTCTGATTCTCTTGTAATCACGTATTAATGAGAGATTGAGTTTATTTACCTTGCTTGTGTTTGTTTTCTCACATATTCTCACGCATACGATTGTTATCGACCAAACCGATCCAACGCTTACGCACTTTCAGTCGTCCCGTCATAGAGTTTCATGTTAGGCGTCTGGAAGAGCTTGGGAATCTCAACTGCTGAGATTGGCCAAGTGAACCTCGAGATCCTGTGGCTCTCAAGGGGAACCTCAGGGATAGGTTTAATTATCCCTGGAACGCTTTATATCATTTCCTTCAGCTTCTGAAGCTCCCTTGTAATGTTGGGGTGTATACCTGCATCAAAAGAGAGATCCTGGTGAGAAGCTGTGGGAATCGAATGAAATAAGCTAACTGGGATGCTTGGCTCCGTGGTTGGCGTCGTGCGCACGGGGATGAAGTCACCATCATGCACTTCTGAGGAGCCCAATTTGAAAATTCCTGCAGAAACGGAAGGGTTAGAATATTGGAATCCCTGGGAAGCCTGACCCGAGGATCCCGCAAAGCCAGAACTTCAACTTTCGCCTGGA
>JBCNJP010000254.1:25765-42692 GCA_039602395.1 Deinandra increscens subsp. villosa | reverse complement strand
AAGAAAATAAACCAGAACGTCAAACGAACACCAATCAGGTCGATCTTTCGATACGCAGAGAAAGGCCGATCGTTTGACAAAATAAAGAAAATCAAACAAGTTTAAATCTTTGCAAAATAAAAGCATGCATACACCAGAACATCTCTTATTCTGTTTTTGCTTTTTCATTTCATTTAATGCCAAGATCACACATCATTCGTCATGATGTGCCTTACATTTAATCAAGCAGATTTTTATATTTATATCATACTAGCATATATCAGATTTGCCCTTACGCATTTAACTAACCAAACAAGTACCTACAGCTTTTCATTTTTACTTTATCCGTGGTTGATAACACACGCCGATGTAATATCACTTCTCGCTTGGTCGGATCAATTTCTCAAATTTTTGATTTTTTCATTTTTTATGCTTTTTGCATTTTTCCATTTTTTTAAATATTTTCTAATTTTCTCCCCCTAAAATACAAAACTCTATTTTTGGATTTTAGAAATAAGAAAAGAAAAACAGACAACAAAAGTAAAACAAAAATAAAAATGATCAACCGAAAGTTACTCAACGGGTAACTTTTGTATGCCGTTGATCTGCAAAAGATAACGAAAGCGGGTTTTGTCAAAAGCTTTCGTAAAAAGATCCGCTTTTTGAAAATCAGTATGGATCTTTTGCAGATCAATCAAGTGTTTCTCAAAACAGTCACGGATGAAATGATAACGAATATCAATATGTTTCGTTTAAGAGTGGTGAACGGGGTTTTTAGTTATGCAAATCGCAGCCGAGTTATCTATATAAATTGGAGTAGTAAGAAACTTCAAACCGTAATCCCGCATCTGCTGTTGTATCCATAAAACCTGAGAGCAGCAACTAGCAGCCGCTATATATTCAGCTTCAGCCGTGGATGTAGCAACAGAAGTCTGCTTCTTACACTGCCAAGATACCAACCGGTCGCCGAGAAACTGACATCCGGCCGTGGTTGACTTGAAGTTGATCTTGCAACCGCCGTAGTCTGAATCCGTATTCGCCGACAGGTCGAACTTATCATCATGAGGATACCAGATCCCGAGATCTACATTACCCTTCAGATAAGCTAGAATCCTCTTAACTGCTTCCATGTGAGAAACCCGAGGTGCTGCTTGGTACCTGGCACACAAACATACAACAAACATTATATCAGGTCGACTAGCTATAAGATACATTAAAGAACCTATCATTGCCCTATAACGAGTGACATCGACTGTTTCACCGTCTTCGTCAGGACACAGGCCATGTGACAGCTGAATAGGAGTTCCAGGAATGCGAACATCTTCCACCTTGAATCGATTCAGGACATCATTCACATATTTTGTCTGATGAATGAAAATTCCCTTGTCAGATTGCTGAACTTGTAAGCCCAAGAAGAACAACATTTCCCCCATTGAACTCATCTCGAACCTTGTTTGCATTAAAGTCTCGAAATCCTTCGATAACTTTTCGTTTGAGCAGCCAAAAATGATATCATCGACATAAATTTGTACCAATAGCAGATCCTCCCCCGTTTTACGACAGAATAAAGTAGGATCAACCAACCCACGCTTGAATCCGTTATCAAGTAAATAAGTGGACAACGTCTCATACCAAGCCCGAGGAGCCTGATGGAGACCATATAATGCTTTGTCCAACTTATAAACCTTATCCAGAAAATCAGGATCGAAGAATCCCGGAGGTTGTTTGACGTACACTTCTTCTTTGACCTTGCCGTAAAGAAACGCACTCTTAACATCCATCTGGAAGACCTTGAATCCACGATGTGCAGCATATGCCAAAAAGATTCGTATAGCTTCGATTCTGGCAACCGGTGCATACACCTCGTTAAAATCGATTCCTTCTTCCTGAGAAAACCCTTGAACAACCAAACGAGCCTTGTTACAGACTATGACTCCGCGATCATCTCGTTTGCATTTATACATCCACCGTGTTCCACACGGTTCTTTGCTTCCTGCTGGTAAATCTTCCAGGTGCCACACTCCTAATTTTTGAATTTGTAGTAACTCTTCTTGCATTGCTTCAACCCACGAGCCATCTAATAAATCTTCATGAACATCTTTTGGCTCGATCTGAGATATAAAGCATGAATGGAACGCTTTTTCCTGAACACCAAATTCCAGAACTGATAGTAACACACTGCTCTCAATTTGATGTCTCGTACGCACTCCTTCATTTAAATCACCAATAATATTGTCTTGCGGATGAATGGTGTTTATCCGGAGTGTTTGATGAATTGGAACAATCACCGTTTCAGCCATACCAGGAACAGGATCTTCCTCAACCACCACAGTTTCAGTTGTATTGACATCAGCATCATTTGAAATAACATCAACTTGTGGATTGACCACATTGTTAGTTGTATTAACATCAACTTCATTTGAAGTAGCATCAACTTGTGGATCGAGTGTGTTGAGTAGGAATTTCCACCTGATGTGTCACGGCTTCATGAAATCACTATCATCATCAGAAGACATATCATCAGCCGCAATTGTCAAATCATTCGGAGTCTAGGTCAAATAATCATCAGCAACATGCACTACTAGAGTCGGCAGAGTTTGTATATTTAGAATCGGAGTATCGTCTTGTAATTCAATAAACACACGAGTAAGTTGCTCATCAGACATCTCTGGTGTGGATTCAAGATTTTCAAAAAGAGCTTTATAATCGAACAACCAGTCTGGTCCAACACCTCTGGGTGGTAAAGTATAGGACTGAAAATCCACATGCAAATATTCTGCCACAGTACCGACCTGCTTATTGAATACTCGTTTCTTTTGATTCGAGTAACCGACAAACAATCCTTCAAAGACTTTGTCGTCAAATTTGCCCGTAGACGTTAATACGGTACAGGGACACCCAAAAGGCTCCAAATAATCGAGATTAGGCTTACGATTCTTGAGCAATTCATAACATGTCATCCCAAGACGTTTAAAAGTAAGCACTCGATTAAGCACGTAACATGCGGTGTTGACAGTTTCCGTCCAGAAAGGAACAGACAATTGAGCATCAGCCAACATCGTTCGCGCTGTTTTAATGATTGTACGATTCTTTTTTCTTTTGCTGAGGTGTGTATAGTGTGCTGAACTCATATACGATCCCTTTTTCCATACAAAATGTCCTCACGGCGGAATTCTTGAACTCCGTGCCATTGTCACTGCGAATCCTTCGTACCTTCAATTTATACAATGACTCATGTGTATTGATCAATATGATAAGAATTCTCGATGTTTCATCCTTGGAGACCAGAAAATCAACCCAAGAGTATCTTGAATATTCGTTAGTAACCACAAGACAATACCAATTCCCAGAAATAGTTTGACGATTCACAGGACCGAAAAGATTCGAAGTAATTCTAACGGGACTTCAATTGAATGGTATTTCTTCAGTGGATGTGAAAACACGATTCGATTCGGATCTAGTGATTTGTACACCGAAATCGGACCGAAAGTTCACCCGAAGCTAAAAACACAAAAATGTAAATAATCACTCATTTATAGCTCGAATTGATCGATGATTACATGATTTGAACTCGATTACAGCCTCTAATCACGATCTACTACACAGAAATCTCTGAAAATCGAGTTCAAAAACTCCTCCTCTTAAGATCAAACTCAGAAAAAACGGTTATCCGAGAGGTCTACTTGTCCGAACCTTCAATTTGATATATATATGGAAGACACGTTCGGACGCAGTTCGGAGCCTTTTAATCTCAGTCCGTTTGCAGCTTAAAATCCTCCGATCTTCTAAATTGTTAGAGCAACAGATTTTAATATGTATTTCAAATATGAGATTCATATTAGAAATACATATTTGATCAATCAAACCCATAAATATTAACTAATGACATTCTAGACCCTAGAACTTGTAACTCAACTACAACTAACATCAACTAACGAAACTAACTGATACACACACGACACACATATTTGCACTAACAGGATGGGATTTTCTTTTCTGTTTTCCCTTCTTGCAACTCACACACACATCGTTAAAGACAAACTGCTTCTTTGAAACCCCTTCGACAAGACCCCTCCGCACAAGTTCGTTCATTTTTCGGTAATGGATGTGTCCCATGCGACGATGCCATAGAATGAAATCTCTTTCAGAAGCTTTTGATAAGAAACATTGACCCGCGACAGTTGTTGTGGCTGAATTCATATGGAGCATATACAAATTTGAAAATCGCGGTGCTCGCATTACCATATATTTATCTGGAATCTTGAAATCAGGTTTTAGTATCACACATTCACTCCCCGTGAAAGCAGTTGTGTATTGCTTATCACAGATCTGGGAGACGCTCAGAAGATTATACTCCAATTCTTTGACATATTCAACCTTCTCGAATGTGACTGCACCATTCGACAGTTTACCAATTCCTGTGACTTGACCTCCCTTGTTTCCAGCAAATGTTACTTTACCTCCATCGAAGTACTTCACATCATGCAACAAAGAGATATCACCAATTATGTGCCGAGATGCTCCGCTATCAACAACCCAAATGTTATTCATCAGTTGTTGCGATGATCCCTGCAGAAATTAAAACAGAAGATTAGTTTCGGGACGAACCCAAGCTTGAAGCTTTGGGTCGACCGTCATCTTCAACAAAATCTGCCCCAGCCATGGATGAACCCGAAGAGCCTTTGGATCTAGAGGTAGAGTTTTTAAGAATTGATTTAACTTTTTCAATCTCATTTTCCGATTTCTTTTCAGTGTTATGTTTTTGAAATTTGATGACTCATCGAAAAAATAAATTCTTAATGGTAGCAAAATCATCACAAGACTTGCACATTGTAGGATACGAAACTACCTTAGAAGTATCGGCCATAAGAGCAACTGATTCTGTGATGTTACTTCTTTTCAATGTGCCAACCTCCTGTTTCAAACTTGTGTTCTCATCAGATAGTTTCTGCATTTCTTTCTGAAGTGCAATCATCTTGTCAGCAATTTTCACAGCATTTTGCTGAGCCTTTTCATATTTTTGCTTCAGTGGAAGACTCTTTTTATATAAATTCTCGCAATCATTGGCTGTGTCAATCGCTTCAGCTTTCGCGGCTTCACATTCCCGAATTAGTGCTACCTTCTCCTCAGTTAGAACTTGAATTTGTTTTTCTAACAAGAGAACAACATCCGATTCAACCCGCTCAGATAAACCGGCCATGAAAGCAAATTTTTCTTCTGAAATAGATTTATGTTCATTCTTTGAATCTGATACTCCTGCTTCATCATTGACTCCAACAATACCTTCACCAATCGCTTCACCATGAATTGCATCTTCATCTTGAGTGGATTCTGTCATAATGTCTTCATCCTGCACATGCTGCACAATCAATGCAGATGAATCAGCGAATTGGTTACCCCAATTATAAGTTTTATCTACTTGAGATACAAGGGCTTTTTCAGAATTAGGTTTAGAGTTTGAAGAACTCCCTGAATTCAATGTGTTGTTGGATCCAGAAGCATTAGATTTGGGAGCAAACTTCTGATATTCTTGCTTTTTCGGTTGAGAGCATTCACGAGCGAAGTGTCCAAAATTGGAACAGTTATAACACCTCACCTTCGACTTGTCAAAACCAATTCTTCCTCCAGAATTCAGGTCTTTTCTACCAGTCTTTTTCAAGAATCTCTTTACCCTCCTAGCAAGCATGGCAAATTGTTAATTTATATCCATCGGCTCCAAATCATCAGGATCCACCTGATCATAATCTTCTTCAGTCAGTTCGGCATTGCTAACATTTCCAGTTATAAGTCCATAATAAGATGACACTAAAGCAGAGACAAAGGCCATATAGTCTTCAGTTGTTGACACTGACATAGCCATTTTGCTTGTGTTCATCAAATTACTTGCTGGAATTGAAACATTACTCCCTCCAGAATTGTAATTATATTCATAGCTATTTGAGCCCATTCCAGTTCCTGAATTTGAAGCATGTCCAGGTAGATTCCCAGCTACGAAGGCCGTTGCTGGTGCAGAACTTGTCACTTTAACTTACTTACCTGAAATTGTTGCTGCATTTGATCCATAGTATACATCAGGATTCTGGACTTCTGCAGGAGTAGTATTCACATTTTTCATCTCCAAGTCTCTAGCTTGCAATTTTCCCAATAGTTTCGTAAATGTCAAAGTTGAATAATCTTTATCATTCGTGATCATTAGCACATAAGATTCCCATTTTGATGGCAAACCTTCAAGTAATTTTTCCTTAAGCTCTTCATCATCCTTCTTGATTTGAACCGTATCCATTTCTGATAACAAATGGCAATATCTTGAAATCAGCTCAGGAACGCCTTCATCATCAAAGTGTTTGAAATTATCGAATTCCTTGTTGAGAACCTTCTTTTTACTCTTCTTGTATTGGTCGTTACCTTCACACCTTTCTTTCAATGTTGTCCACAATTCGTGTGAATCTTTACAGCTTTTTAATTGGTGTAGCAACTCCTTAGGTAAAGCTTGAGTTAAACAACCATAAGCCTTTTGTTCTCTAGTAAAATCAGCCTTTTGAGTTATATATCAAGGTTCCGTTGCATTATGGGCACATTATTAACTCCAACTGGATACACGTATGGTGCATCCATAGCAATCCATAAGTCTGGATCTGTTGTCCCAATGTAAGCTTCGAACCTTTTCTTCCAATTAGCATAATCTTCAAACTTAAGAAGTTTGGGAACTTTCTGTGATGTCCCAATCTCATTATCATAATTCAATAAAGTTTGCATCTGAGATTGAATCGCAGCGAATGCTTGAAGTTCTGACATTTTGAAATTTTTTAGGATTATGATTGGTCCGAACTTGCTCCGAACTTGTGACAACCTCCGAACGTGCTCCGAACCTTCACCGAACTCAAAAACAATGTCCGAACGTCCACCGAACCTACCACCGAACTCAGATTTTCTGATACAGAGTCAAAACCTCCGAACTCTCTCCGATCTCTCTCCGATCTGTGTCCGAACTCTCACCGAAGATGAATTCTCACCGAACTCCCTCCGAAAGATCACCGAACTTTCAACGAACAAAGAATCTGACCGAACTTCACTCCGAACTTGAAACTCGGAGCAGTTACACTGAACTGGATGTTCGGCCGAACAGAAATTTTCAGAAATTTTTGGATCTCACAGAAAAATGCACTCAAACGACCTCAGAAAGTTCAGATGAACAAAAACAGACAGACACAAGGAATTGTGACGTAAAACATGATGTTTTTCACGTAATTTTTCAAAGATGAACTTGAAAACGAACTTTGGAAGATACAATTGCACCAAATCGAACCAAACGATACCAGTAAGCTCTGATACCACTTGAAAACGCTGGAGCATGGGATCGGTCTAGTTCGATAATAATTGTGTGAATGAGAATGTAAACAAACGGTGTAAATAACTCAATCTCTCATTAACAACTTGATTACAAGAGACTCATAGTACAAACACACACACTCTCACAGAAGTTCGCTCACTCTCAAAATCTAGTTACAAAGACACACACACAACCTATATATAAGTCTTCGGCCGACCGAACTCCATAGCTTGTCCGAACTTGAGGTTCGGCCAAGGTTCGGCCGGAGTTCGGCCACCAGAACCTTAAGTTGAAATCTTTGTCGCTTTGTCTGATCCAGCTTGTTGCCACATCGTGTATCAACAAGGTGGCATGTAAACATTAATCATTTTTTATGATTTTTCATACGGTTTATATGATTTTTGGATGGAATAGGTCTTATGATTTGTTTTGAGTTGTATTAGAAAACACTATCATTATGTTGATGCAATTATCTTTTAACTGTTTTTATATTTATGTATATCTTGTTTTTGCATATTTGACATCCACCTTTTAAAGGGTTCAAGGGGACTGGTGTATTCTATTTATCTCAACCAAACTTTGTTATGAGAATTTTTCACTTTAAGGAATATGTTCTTTTCATTACAGGGAATATGTTTATGCCACTTTAGGGAAGTTTTAGATCTGGTTTTTAAGGCCCTCTATGCTTCTCAAATTTACATAAATGCTATTTGTCCTCATATATGTGTTTCAATTTTTAACCTTTTTGTTGTGTTGTTTTTTTTAGATTGGGTGAGATAAGAATGAATATACAAATGCCGATTTCGATGAAGTTCGTGAAGAATGGGTAACTTATGTGTCATACTTCATTTACCGGGATGTGTAGTAGTGTTATATATTTGTAAACCTTAGTGGTTAACTTTTAGAACTCTTAACTAGTACTTAATTTTTGTAGTGAATTGTATGTATATGAAACGCTTTTTTTTTTAATTTATATATATGTGAAATGCAATACTTTGGTGTATGCATGAGTAATTTTGTATTAGCGGGATTAATGGCCATTTAATACGGAAAATAGTGTTAATATAAAAAAAATTAAAATTATGACACGCAAAAAAGAGTGTCGTAAACAGATGACACATAAATGCATTATCAATGATACTTAGACGATTGACGCGCAATTTGGGTGTCGTAAATGAACATCATAAACGGACGACACACAAATTCGCGTCATCGACCTTTATGACGGGGGCTTCCTTGACACGCTTTTGTGTGTCATCTATACCTATACATGACGCGTATTGCACGTCATTAAAACCTTTTTTTTTGTAGTAGTGATTCTTTATCCAATATTCAAAAAAAATAATATCCTCTTGCTAGAGATAATAACGATAATTTTGAAATTGAATGTAAGAATGAAGGAACCTATTATACATATGCTTGGGTCATCATGATGCTTCAAGACTTTCTAACTCATCTTGTAATCGCTCAAACAAATTGTAACAATATATTGTTTACTTTGCATTTGATGGGTTCTCATCCAGAAACTCACGGTTTTATTTTATCTGACGAATTGCTCGCTCAGGCAAGACACGTCCTAGTAGAGAAGATATTTGTTCGATTAACCTTCTTAGGAGCTTGATTTCACACGATCGATTGATGATTTTCTGGATATCTCTCTTTCTCTCTCTCGATGAACACAATATGTATACAAACACAAATACGTATTACACACAATCTGAATGTCGATATCAACCCATTTATACATCGACCTAGCAGTTTCTAAGTTTCACTTCTGACACTTTACAACCCTGAACTAAATACAACTTGACATACTAACTAGACTCTGAATTTGTATAATTAAAACACTAACCCATAACTTTACAACTTGGAATATGAGGTGATTAACATCACATTCACCCCTTTAATCAATTTCATCTTTCTCCTTCTTCAAATCTTGAACTCTAAGTAGTTCAAGTTGTGATGAACATGACTCTTTCCAGTACTTTAGCTTGAATGTATGCCCTTTGAATTTCTCTGCTAACATCTTCAACGTTGATCTGATTATTCTCTACACATTCTCTGATGAAATGATAGCGTGTGTCAATCTGCTTGCTTCTTCCATGAAATACAGGATTCTTCATAAGTGCTATTGCTGAGATGTTGTCAACTAGTAAAGTGATATTTTCCTCTTTTCAACCACTCAATTCTTTGAGTAATCTTTGTAACATAGTGATTGACAAGCAGTTGATGTGGTTACTATGAATTCTAATTCATGTTAATACACTAAGTCATAGGAGAACCCCTAAAGTGTAATATAAATCCACTTGCTCCTCTTCCTTTTTCTGTGTTAACTCCATAACTACTATCACTATAACCGGTTATCTTGTTTCCTCCATTCTTCTTGTAGGTTATTCCATGATCTTTAGTTCCCTTGATGTACCAAATTTTTTGCTTGATTCATTTCATATGATGCTTCTTTGGTTTTCGCATAAAACAAATCAGTAGATTCACTACCTAACTCAGGTCAAGTCTTGTGTGTAGGAAATATTTTAGACATCCTATAAAGCTTCTATATTCAGTTGTATTCACTGGGTCTACTCCTTCAGTCTTTGTGAGCTTGGTTCGCGGATCCATAGGAAATGTTGTTTCATTACAGTCCAGCATGTTTACATCTTTCAGGATCATGTTTGTTGGATATTGTATGTCTAGACCCGATAATATCTAGAACCCGCCCGGTTATGACCCATAAGAGTTAGACAGAGGGCAAAGAGATTAAACTCACTTAAGACGTGTTGGAACTTATAAGTTGGTGGCTACTCAAACACTTCACCGTTGAGCATTTCTGGTGAAGTCCCTTTGAAGACTTTTTGGTATTTTGTACTTGAAGAATTTTGGTGGTTTTGGGGACTTGTCCGTATAGAACAAATCCATATGGAAAAGTTCTATACTCTATACGGGAAACTGAGTTGATCGTATGATTTGTCCAAGTTGTACGATATGGACAAGTGATCACACGAAATGGTCAACTCCCAAACAGACAAGTCACTTTGCCTACATGAACTTCTCTCAAGCCTATACGAACAAGTCACATGCTCAAGTGTTTTGATGGACTTCTGGTTAAAGCTATACAGACATCTAATGTGCTATACGTACAACTTGCCAGGCGTCAAGTGTTTACTCCAGAAGACATCTTTGCTGCATATGGACAAGTCTCATTGCTCTATACGGACATGTCTGCTGATTTAGAATTTTTCTTGAATTTCGAACTATATTATTTTTTGTACCTAGGCTCTCTAGTATAAATAGATAATGATGTAATCCTAGCCTAGTACGCTATTGTAACACTGATTTGTCCATCAATATAGGGGGAGCTTTTCTGTGTGTGTTATTGGTGTCTCTAGTGTGTGTTCTTCATCTTGTTTGCTAGATCTTGTAGGATTGTAATGCCAATTGACCATGAATGATCTTGATAAATGAATTACGCACTTGTATCTTGAATTGGGTGAGAGATTGGGCTCAAAATCGGTCCTGATAACTAGACGAAGAGGTGTACATAGACCAACCTCCGCGTTTGTAAATAAGTCTTTTCCAAAGGAGGTTTATAAGCTTGACAAAGCTCTTTATTGTCTTCATTAAGCACCGAGGAAGTGGTACGAGACACTATCGACATATCTGCTATCAAATGGGTATAAACGGGGAGTAATTGACCAAAATTTGTTCATCATTCATGTTGTTAAAGACATGCTGCTAGTTCAAGTATACGTTGACGACATTATCTTTGGATCTACGAATGTCAACCTATGCCATGCATTTGAGGAACTGATGAAGAAGAAGTTTGAGATGAGTGCTATGGGTGAATTGACTTTCTTCCTAAGAATTCAAGTGAAGCAGACACCGGAAGGTATCTTAATCAGCCAGGGCAAGTACGTCAAGGAAATTCTAAAGAAGTTTAGGCATCATGACTCCAAAGGATATTCAACGCAGGTAGAGACTCGACTCAAGCTATTTCAAGACATAGAGGGTGCTAGTTTGGATGAGCATCATTATAGGTCAATCCTGGGTTCTGTGATGTATATGATGGCAAGTCGTCCCGATATAATGTTTGGCGTATGTTTGAGGTTAAGAGTCCAAAACAAGCCAAAAGAGTCGTACCTGACTACTGTCAAGAATATCTTTAGATACTTAAAGTTGAATCCTAACAAAGCAATTTGGTATCCTAAAGACGTAATCTTGATCTGAGAGCTTATTCCGACAATGACTATGCTGGCTGTCATCTCAACCGAAAGTCAACAACGAGAGGGGCTCAACTCTTGGGAAATTGACTGGTGTTGTCACAGTACAAGAAGCAAACGACTGTATCTACTTCGACCCCTGAAGAGGAATACATTGTTGCTGCATCCTGTTATTCTCAAGTCTTATGGATCCAGAATCAGTTGTTGGACTATGGTTTCAACTTCATGGGTACTCCTATACACATTGATAATATTGCTGCTTTATTTATCATTAAAATTCCTATTCAGCATTCTACGACTAAGCATATAGAAACTAGAAACCATTTTATTAGGGATTTTGCCGAGAAGAAACTTACTACCTTAGTTCATGTCAAGAATATTAACCAATTAGCAGACATTTTCACCAAACCCTTTGATGTGACTACGTTTAACTTCCTGATTAGCTTTGTAGGCATGATTAGTTATGAATAGGCTTTCTCCTATTCCCGATATGTTAGTGCCTTGATTTCTTAGGTTTAGACAATTAGAGGTATTATATGTCCTTGCTTGCATGCCCCCCCCCCCCTTTCATGAGAATCACCAAAATGATTTCAAGTTAATAATTCGAAAAGATTTTTCTTTCCAATTTATCTTGTTGACCTATTTTTTACCAACCTTGTGTTTTCTCTTTTAAGTCTTGAGTCAAAATTGAGAAAAAAGTCTTAAAGATTTGTTTGATTTTTCTTATGTTATTTTCCTTACCTGTTACTAGTGGAAGATGTCGAAAAACAATTGACAAATTGCAAAATACCAAAAATAGTGTCAAAGTCTACATTCCAATAAGTGTTTTATACACACGTGCAAAAAATTGTGCAAAAAATTGTGCAAAAAATTGTGCAAAAAATTATGCAAAAATACAAAAACATAGAAAAAATGAAAATTTTTGGTCTGTGGTCGGAAATATGAGGAACTTGATGTAGTTCTGGTCAGGTTTGTCTAACCATAGGACATGATCCAATCAGTCGATAACACTATCACTTGATGTGTTGGTAGGCTAGACATACCTAGAAGTAGGCAAACCTATGTTTACACAATTACTGAGGACTCTGTTCCATAGGAGTTTAAACAGAGGTAAATTCTTTAAATTAGCCTAAGGACTGAGCTAAGTAAGAAGTACCGATTACTTGTACTGTTTATCACACTTTCAGATTTATGTAGTATTACGTCACCAATTTCACCCCGACACACCATCTGTTTTGCTTACGCAAAGAACTTGGTGTTGTCTTATCCAATTAATGAGACTCCTTTGCTTTGCATCCGCAATGACCTTGAGTCTCGTCCATCCATTTTCCATAATAAAACCAGTGATCACATCTGTTTTGCTTACGCAAAGACCTTGTGATCACTTCATCTAATCCTTCCATTCCATGAAATCAATAACTTAACACTTAAGAAATAGGGGGAAGATGTGTGTGATAAACAACTCAAAAGCAAAGTTGACTGATGGTAGAATTCTGTTAACTCTCAAACACATGGAAAACACAATATTTCTCTAATCGGGCAAAACATGATAAACACATCACGGGTTATGTTGAAAATAACCATGTCAGCTTAAGTAGATAACAATACCGACAATCGAGCTAGGTTATCTGAGTAGAGAGGAGAATTGACATATATGTGTTATTGATAATGTTATTAACCGGTATGTTTAAAACATAGTCTGACCACTACCAAGCAAGAATATATGTGTTCTACAGTTGCTTAGCTACATTTTGAGTTTTATTTGCAAGAAAAGCCAAGTGCTTGAAATTTTAAGTTTGTTGCAAAATCTACCAATTTGAAATTTATGTGTGTCATTGAATTCAAAATTGTCTTCTTGGTAGGTATTGTACAGATAATTTGTTTTATCTGGGTTATTTAGACATGTTTGCAAAAAATTTCATGTTTTCAGAAATGTTTAGAGTTACTTGCTTCATACAGACAAATAGGCATAACTTGACCGTGTGGGCAAGTTTGTTCCATGCGGACAAGTCATTGTATCTAGAGTTTTTTTTTGTTTTGGATGCAGTTGGCCTATATGGATATGTTTTATACCATATGGACACGTACTTGTCCGTCTGAGGAACTTATCTGTATAGCACAAATAGATGACCATTTGGATCATTGTTCCATACGAACATCTCCTTGGACGTAGAAAATTTTTGGCCTTTAAGATTTTTTTCCCATATGGAAAACTTGGCCAAACGGACTTCTACTTGTCCGTTTATCTTTGAGAAGTCCATATAGAAGAAAAAGATGTTCGTATAAGCATTTTTAAGGTTGACCGTCTGGATTTGCCCTATACGGACAAGTCTTTCAGTTGTACCATACGGACAAGTCACTTGTCCTATACGCACAAATAAAACCAGATGGACAACTTAATAAGTCCATACAGACTTCTTTTCTCATTTAGAAGTTTTTATATTTCAGTCAAATTTGGGATTAAATAGGTCTAAATTCTTTTAACACCTCACATTATCCAAATCGTTCAAACTCTCTGTTATCTCTCTCTCCCTCTCTCTCCCTCTCCCTATCTCTATCTCACTCTCAAAACTACCCCCAACGAACAAAAACCAGCAACTGTTCCATCTTCTCTCTTGGAAATCCGTCTTTGAAAACTGATATTTGGCGTTAGTGGTTGATTCGTTAACTGCTACCACTTGTGTTGGTAAGATTTCATGCCCAATTTCAGTTTTTGAGTAAGGATTAGGCTATGGTTAGGAATTTGGAATCGTTACCAAGTTTATTCGATTGTGTTGAATTCTTATTGTTCTTGCTTGATTTATACATATTGATTGTTCTGTTACTATCCTTGAGTCAAATTAGGACTACATTGAGGTATGTTATCTTGAAACTTGCAACAATTTTGAGTTTAACTCTCAGGTTCAACAGGGGCTATTGAGATTGAACTTGGATGTTCAAATTTTTCTGATTTGGCACATTATACTTATCTGTTGATGTTAATTCTGGTGTGGCTATTACTTTTCAACAAACAGACAGATTGCACAATGTAAGGATACGGAATGATCTTACTACCGCATGATTCGATCAATCTAGTGAACACGAGAAAGTAAATAAGAGATTTCTTATTGAATCATTTGAAAATTACAAAGAATTCTCGCTGGTTTCTCTCTCTAGAACACACACACAGAAAGTGTAGAATGACAGAAGTGTTCAGCTCTCATTCTAACTCAAAGTATTTATAGTGCACAACTTACCTGGCGTACCAACTAGCATACCAATTGGTACGACGAACCAGATGGTACGGCCACCTTGGTATGTTGACACTCAGACTCACTAACACACGCTCACTTAGATACAATACACGAGACACTCTATAGCAGAGAAATATGCTCTAACAAACCCCCCTTAACGTGTAGTGTATCTATGCTAACTAAACGTCAGTATTCAATCTTCAACATCACTGCATCGGATCTTCAACTTGCAATTTCTTGCCAGCTATAGAGCTTGCATGGCTGGATCATTCTTGAATAAACTTTGAACTTCAAGATCAATTTGTGAAAGATACTACAAACTCCCTCTTTCACCATGCTTGAGTCTTGACAACATAACCTGCAATTTCAGAAGACAGAAACGCGGTTTCATTTTTCTTTTACAAATTAATTTAATCTTGGTGCAAAACTTCTCTTCAAGAATCCAAGATATATGTTTTGAAATTTGATTTCGTATCACATGTCGATCGGTCAAAAATAAAGAAGAAACAAGATATTTTTGGCTTTTTGAAACTTTATATCAAAACACACCGAAAATCTTTTTGATTTTTCTAAATTTATGCTAAAACACACCTACAATCTTTTTGGACTTTTCAAATATGAAACATAAATGCAATATGGAATCATACACTATTTTTGTCATTTGCGAGAAAAATCACAACTTGGGATCATATTGAACATAACATGCTGAACTACACTTCAATTTCAATTACTTCAGCACACAAGTCATGTCGATTGTTGGTATAATTTGTCCATCTTAAACTCTGGCACAATCATACTCATAACATCTGGATATGTTATTGTATTGATTAGGTTTTCTTTGACCAGTGTACCCCACACTATCAGACATACTCAGATATGTATTTGTTTATCACACTTTGTGATTTCACTTATGATTTAACACATAGTGATTGTATTCATTATATAGTCAACCGTGTTCCATGCAAAAAGTAATAAGAACGTTAAATCGTCTACCTTAAGGTCAATCTTTCGATACGCAGATAAGGCTTCGGATTTAACAAAATAAGAAAATAAAAACAAGTTGAAATTGTATTGTTCAACAACAATCAGGTCGGTCTTGTGGACACGCAGAGAAAGTTCAATGAATTATACGAAACACCAAAGAAAATAAAGCAGAACGTCAAACGAACAACAATCAGGTCGATCTTTTGATACGCAGATAAAGTCCGATCGTTTGACAAAATAAAGAAAATCAAACAAGTTTAAATCTTTGAAAAATGAACACATGTATACACAGTGACTTCTCATTTTTCTTTTTTCACACATCTTTTCAATATCTTGAGATACGCTTCAAGATGTTGTCCACTTGGTTAAGCATTAGTATTTAGTGTATATCACATCTGAATACTTTCTGATTTAATGCCGAGTCTACCAAGCACACCGAACAATGATCTTATGGCTTTTTCTTCTAATTTATCCATGAGTCAGACAAGTAAGCCAATGTACCATCATTTCCCAATTATGTCGGATCAATTTCTGTTTTTCAATGTTTTTGTATTTTTCTGTTTTTCTCCCCCTTAAAATGAAAACTCTATTTTTGGATTTTTCATTTGTACAAAAACACAAAGACACTATTTTTAGTATTTTTAATTTTCTCCCCCTAAACTACAAACAAGATGCATTAAAGAAAGAAAATTGACCTTTCGACATGGATACCTTTCAATTTTAGCTTTCAGAAAAATTTCCGTTTTTGAAACTTTGATATCACTTGTAATTTAAATTAGATCAGCAGAATACTCCTCCATCAGCAACTTTTCAATCACCGAAAGATCTTCTAGAAGTACCTGCACACTGGTCAAACACATTAGTTTATAAATGACCCGAAGCGAATCGCTTCTGGTCGACCAGTGTCCCGATTTCCCTTCGAAACCACTTTAGGTTTCCAGAGTTGTTGTGTTGGTAATTCAATATTTGATGAACCAGTCACAGTTGAGTGTGACGAACAACCGACAGGTGAATCATTTTGAAATTTAGGTAAAAACTTTCCTTGACGTTTAAAAAATGTCGGTTGAAATTCATCATATACTATACCATATTCATCAATAAATTCGTATTTGGCAGATTTACCAACATAAGGTACCTTTCCTTTCCTTGAAGTAGAAGCAAAAGTGACATGACAATCTTGTGCCATA